>WYDF02079091.1:0-11200 GCA_009867245.2 Adranes taylori | reverse complement strand
ACTTATACAAATACAATGATGTTCTGTAAAAAAGTGGGTGCTGATGAAGCTTAATATACCTTAATAGCAGAAATGGCGATCCACCCAAAAATATTCATCGGAATTTTTTCTACCTTTGTGGGGTCTCATATATGATTCGCAATTTTCGATGATTATATCTACAGTAAAAACTATGCAAACAAACCGAACAACATACAAGACTCAATAAATGTAAGTACAGTAGGATATAAAATAACTGTAAACATAATATATATTTTACCCTCTTGTGCTGACGAAAAATCTATGCCTCAGGAATTCGAAACCGGTACACAGATTAATACCAGAAACAATACAAAGAAATACCATTGTTTAAATACTTATATTAATTATATGAGATATATTTCGACGAGTATTTAACAAAGAAATGTGTGTATGAGTTTAATGTATTATAATTTGTAACTTTTTTTTATTCTTTTTACTACCGTTTTTACTCATGGCAATGCATAAAATTTGGGATGGGTCGCCAATAAACAAAATGTTGTTCAAGAGAATTTCCTCGGACACACACAAGTTTAAGAAACCCTGTAAGAAACTATTAGTTTTTAAATAATGTGAGTTTATTACAATGAAAAAATTTTATACTAATGATAAATGAACTATTACATTAGCATTAAAATGAATTTAGATAAGATTATGAGGCAAAAACAATTTGATTTTAAAAATACATATTGTGAAAAATTAAACATTTGTGATTTACCCTATGTATAATTCCTGCAAGATGTAGATGCTTAATACCGCAAAGCATCTGATACAGCAGGTAACTCATTCTCTCGTGATCGAGATCCATTTGAATGACCTGACAGAGATTAGCATCCATCAATTCCATCACAAGGTACACATCTTGAAAATCTTCCAAAGACTTTTGAGGTGTAAATGCATTTAATAATCCAATTATCTGGAAAAATATTAAACAATGAATAAAGAATGATTATATACACTGAAAATTAGTAATTTAATACTGATATAATTAAAAGTATATAACTATAAAAGAAGTAATAGTATAACAAAAGGTAAATTTTAACAAAGTAAATTTTAACAATTTTAATAATAAGGTGATGTGGAAAAGCTTTGGCACAACTCAAACATCGATTCTTATATAAATATTATTTCAAATATACCCTAATTTCATCAAAACTGTCAATGAGAAATGCAAGATAATCATATATGTAGTAAACAGACAACCACTAGACATAGTGTTCAATGTTACATTATTAAATATGGCTGTAGTGTTTGGCGCGTCAACTGCAGAGATAACATATCCCTTAAATAGGTTATGAAGAGACTATGCTTGTTTAAGTAGTTTACATATCTAATATGCATACAGAGAATATAAATTTAAATTTACGAGTTAAATAATGATGTACAGCGATAGAGGTGAAATCTTGTATTTTCTTGAAGAAAAGCGTAATTTTATGATATCATATGAAAACAGAACGAACTTTATGGGTTTTTCCTGAACTATAAAGATTTTACTGTCATTTGTCAGAATGTTTGTAAATAAGTCATTAAGGTCACAATATTTTACAACTAGAATTGCAATACTCTTAAGTTTGAATTCTTACAGTACTGTATTTTGGAGATTTCTATTCTAAAATAATTCGTTATCCTAGGCATGTCGACAGGGAAGAAAGGGACCAGCTGCGAAAAACTTCGCGCCCCAAAAAGGACCTAAAATTAAATTACTTTCGAAAATAGGTGCCTTCAAAGGAAAAACTCTATGAGGTGTCTCGATATTCTGCTCGACGAGCCTGTATTTTCCTTCAGTTGCAACTATAGATTCGAATCACACTAGTATTGAATAGTATCAAACTCATCTTGAATTATCCTTGAAGAGGATAATTCAAGTAATTTTCTATTGCAACATATTCTGATTAACTAAGAACAGCTTAACGAATCTTTTAAAACTGAATTCAACTTTTAATCAATTATATTTATAATTTTCTTGTTTATCTAGATGTTATTATTAAGAAGAACCATAACAAAAGCAGCTTATTGCTGATAAGTCTGTCGGTTACACACGGTAGCGCGCGCTATGACCGCCGCGCCGCGAGCAGCAAAGACCCACCTTTAGCGGGCCAGATTAATATTTTTATATGTTTGCATAGATATGTGTAACAAATTTGTTCTTAAATTCATTTGTTCCACTAGCACACACTACACCGGCTTCTGGGGGCGCGTTTCAAGAGTACACCACTGGGTCCGAAATCAAGAACTTTCTCGGATTCTTTGTATATCTTTCAGTCTGCAGCTTGATTATGTTGCCACGTAGATGACTGTTCGAACTACATATGAAAATGTCGGAAAGTTTGCACGAATAGTGTCCCAAGAGAATCTTATGTGTTTCGATGATGTCGCAGCGAGATCTTCTGTTTTCGACTGTATCTAGGCCCAGACTTCTACGCCTATTTTCATAATTCAGATGGTGAAGTGCCCTGGTGTTAGTGAATCTTCGCTGATCTTAGTGATTCTTCTCTACATTAATTGAATATCCTTCATGTAGTACGGATTCCATACTGATACAACATGTTCAAGAGTAGGCCTTACATACGTTTTATAAATGGTAACAATATTTGTTGGTCACATTGCTCCCTTGCTGATTTTAGAGGTCATCCATTTAGGTAGTATTGAACTTTTGGATTATTTTTCCAAAAGTGGAGGACCACACATTTTGACACATTTAGTGTTAGGTGCCATTGCTTCGTCTAGTTGTATATTTTATTTAGATCCGCCTGAAGTATTATGTTCTGCGTTATTGGATTACCATATCGTTTAATGTCATCTGCATACTGACTAATTTTAGATTGAATGCATTTTGACATGTCACTAAACGAACAGTAGAGGTTCTAATACAAATTCATGCGGAACTCCGCTATCAATATTGTACTGTGCAGACAGACTACCGTTGGCTTCCATCCTAAATGATCTGGCTTTTGGGAAATTCTCTATCCATGTCAATAACTTCCCATTGATTCAATTAATTTTGATTTTTTGCAGCAATCGATTAAATGGTAAAGTCGAGATAGATAACATCTGTTGACATGTTCCTGTCATGATCAGATGTCCATCTATCAACACATTTTGGCAAGTTAGTTGTAACAGACCGGCCAGCCAGGAAGCCATGTTCAATATCCGCCAGGGCCTCGTGTAGATAATCAGTTCCCATACAATGATTTTTTCCACAAGTTTGCATGCGAGATTTGTCGGTAGTTTGTTGGAATTAGTCGATCTCCTTTCAAGAAGATGGTCACGACTGTGGCAAATTTCCATTCAGTCAGTAACTCTAAAGATTGCTGCATTATTACATATGATGGGTTTTTAGACTGGAGCAGCTTTTTAAGATGATAGGGAGTATATTGTCTGGGCCAACGCGCGCGTTGATTTTTAAGCCGGAAATGGCTTTCCTTACTTTTTCTTCGGTGATGTTTAATACTGGTGAGTTGATTATGTCGAGGACTTATAAAGTTCGTAGAAATACTCGTTGTTTCTTTGATGAAAGCGGATCAAAACTGTTGCGCAACTGTAATTTGCAACTTTTTCTGGTCCCGGTTATGACCTCTTCGGGGCCCTGAAGTGCGATAATGGTAGATTTCTTTGTGATGTTGATCGATGATTATTTGAAAAACAGAACTTTTGTTGTTTCAAAAGAAATACTTATCAAATGTCCCCTAAATTTAATATTAGCGAAGTACTGCCGGTTTCCGTAGTTGTTGCTATAGGTTTTCTGCGGACAATACCTTGAAAAGCGGCTGTTCAAAAATTAATAACTAATAACAGCAAAACTTTACCAAGTTACCGTTTTATAAAGTTAAATTTTCAGAAAATTTCGCATATTTTTGCTAGAATATTTTTTTAATTGCCGTATAAGAGCCGAAGGGGAGTGAAAACCTTGATTTGAACAAATTCTTGCAAGTTGTCTGTACCATATTGTCTCAAGTAGTGAGTCTAGTTGCAAAAACAAGTTCTTTTATTCGTCCACACAAATAAAATCTAAGCAAGTCAAGAGTGGAAGACCTGGTTGGCCAACAAAATAGACTCCCTCATCTACAAGGGTATCCAATATCCATTATCTAGAAAATTTCTTACTTTTATAGAGAAATGTGCCGGACATTTTTCATATTGGAAATATTTGTCCCTACGAATTGCTAGGAGTAGAATCTGGAACCTGAGTGAACTATGCATGGAAAATATGAAGCCAGGGGAAACTCTGGTCGAGGTCCACAATGGTTCTGACGTGTAAATCAATCATCAGAACTCCGTTTCCCTAAGGATAACTGAGTCACATCAGTCGACAGTCACATACGGTAAAGCGAATTATTAGAGTCATTGGGTTCGAAACGTTCTCAACCTATTCTCAAACTGCTAATGTGTGTGTTGCCCATTAGCCAGCGTGCTACGTAGCGAGTGGATAGATAGTAATATTTTAGATGAAGTGGCAATTAAATACTTAAAAATGTAAATAACATTTACTATTAATTACATTATCAAAAGGAAAAGATTCAATTATTTGGCCACCTAAACTACCGCACCACACGTTTACCGACCCTGATGTTGAATACCTTGCTCTACCGGTGACAGTAACAATAATATTGATAAAATTTTAAATCAAGAGGGCAAAGAAAGTCATTTCTTTTAATTCAAAAAGTAACAATAATATTATTACGACTTAAATCATTATTAAAATGCCAATGAAAGTAATTTCTATCGGTTCAAAATTGTTACATTCCTTCCAGTAGAACCGAACCGGAAAGGAATTATAACGAAAGGTATTGCAAGTTTTTACGATATGTCCGAGTAGAAAAACATATCAATATAAGGTTTTCGCGTATATGTTGGTAATATAGTCTACTCTTAAAATAGTATATGCCAGTACGCCTGATCTGATCGCATATTACATAAAGTTTGCAAAGCACAGGATGATAGAAGAACAACACCTAAAATTCATAAACAAATGTGAAACAGAAAATATTACACCCACATTTGCAATAGTCAAAATTTAAAACTTAACAAATAACCAACAGAAACAAATTAGCAAGACTATGAAAAATGAAAAACACAAGCATTACTCAAAGCTAGATAATATCAACAGAAACCTCCTAGAACATATAATGAATTAACCGTATTTATTCAATCAGACAGAAATAGAACAAATCATAGAAAATATCATAACCATAAACCACCGACTACAAGCAGGAAACGAAAAAAGAAAAGAACGAAAACTATCAAAACTGAGAAAACAGAAAGAAAACCAACAAGCAGCAAATACACAAAACCAAAAATTCACCAACCTGTTACATGTAAAATTAACAGAAGAAGAAACAAAACTACTGAACAAAGGATATAAATACGCAACACATAAAAAACAAGATCTAAAACTCCTGGCCATAGAAATAGAAGCAGCCATTCAAAAACATCCAATTGAAAAAGAACTAAAAGCCGAAGCTTTTAGTTCTTAGCTTTAGTTCTAAAAGCCGAAGCTCCAACTACTAAAAATGAAGACAAGAAATAAGTAGCAACAACAGAAAATAAAAGAACAACAACAGACAGAAGTCCAAACAGACAAAAACGCAGGGCCTATAATACTAGATAAAAAACTGTACATACAAAAAGCAGAAAATAACTACAGCAAGATAAAAAATCGTCTTAACAAATTCATAGACAAAACCAAAGACATCGTAAAAATGACAGAAATCACAACGAAAAAATTTACAACCACGAAACTAACCCAAAACTATACGGACAACCAAAATTACACAAAACAGACCAACCCATACGATTAATAATAAGCTACAATAACACATCAACAGAAAAAATAGGAAAATTTATTAATCAAATACAGTACAAACAAAAATATGCAATAAAAAATACACAAGAACTAATAAATGAAAATAACATCCAACATACTAATATTATCCTTCGATGTGACCAATTTATATAACAATGTACCAGGCGAACAAACAATACAAATCACAAAAAATATAATCCACACAAAACTCTAAATATTTTAGACCCCACAATAAATGTTAATAATCATAATGTAATAGAATATGCCATTTACAGAAAAAATAGCCGCTGCGATAATATAACACAAGACTTAAGACACCCATAACCAACATAAAATGGCATGACTTAGAACATAGATAAATCGAACAAGAATCATACCACTAAATACAGAGAAATTGAAGAAAAACAAATAGAAACCATAGCAAAAGCCAACGGATATATCAACAATACAAAAAACAAAATTAATACAAAAACCAAAGACAAAGAAAATATCAACACCGCGTACAGAAAATTCACATATGAAGGCCCGGGAAATAAAAAAAAAAACTATTGAATAAATACGGAATAATTTGCGTATACGAAAAAAAAACCAAAATACTAACATACTTAAGTAAAGCAAAAGACCCAGCAAACCAATATGAAAAAGTGAAGTTTACGGTATAGAAAATAATAACCGCAATGCAAAGTATATAGGTAAAACAGGACGAGCAATAAAGACTAGATTCAGAGAACCATAAATAACATAAACTTAACTCATATGCAAAAGGACGTGCAATTACAGTAAGTACAATAAGCATATGTTACAGATGTAAACATAACCTAATAAACACTGATATGCCATAATTTTATATTTTATTTTTATTTCTTGTACTGTGTAAATTAATGTAATATTTTTGCAGTTTCACCTGACGATGGCCAAAAGTCGAACTGAATGAATAAATGTAAAAACAAGGAAGTACTATTTATTAGAACATCGAAAACAGTATATTTCCATTTAACATTTTCGAGAGAAAACTAGACATAAAATAACTGTAAACAGCGCCCTCTAGCATATACGTTATTACATTAGTTCGAATTTATAAATATTATTTGGTGGAAAAGAGCTGTTTTCGGTAAGACCAAGTTTGCAAAATTCGGTTAAACAGAACCGGACTTAAAAATTTGTTCAAATCACGGTTTCCAGTCCCCTCCACCTGTCAAATGACATAATAGATAAAAATTATTCTAAGCAAAAATCTACGAAATTTTCATATGTTTAGAAAACTTTACATTGACTTTACCTTGACGTATACAATAGGCATTTTACTTTTTGATGCTTTTTTACGCCATCTAACGGTCGTCCTATAATTCTTCAAATAATTGTCAGGATTTTCTCTTGACCACTTAGGTCATTGAAATTTCTTTCCTAAAACCGTTCTATAAACGGTTACTATCTGGCCATCTGGAGGTTTACTATTTACTACCTCGCTACCTCAAAATGTTGGACACAGTATTGTAATCTTAAAAGCAAATACAGTACAATTGCGTTAATTCGACACATATGGGACCAGATACCCGGCGGATTTTATTAAGTCCCGGATTATTAAATCCCCCGCCGGAGGCAATTAAAAATTATTTATTTTAATGTGCATTTTTTATTTGTAAATACATTATTGTATTTGTATATATATATATATATTGTTATACCATGTTTTATGTCACGTTCCACGGGAACGGGATAAAAAGTATCCTATGTCCGTCTCCTGGTTCTAAGCTACCTCCCCACCTATTTTCAGCCAAATCGGTTCAGCCGTTCTTGAGTTATAAATAGTATAACTAACACGATTTTCTTTTATATATATATAGATTATGATTGTCAATGGTACAAATTATAGAATAAATTAAAGATATTTTATAATTTACACTTTCACGTGGTTCCGGCTTTTGCATATGTTTCTACAAATATTCAAAACCTCGAATTGGAGTAACTCAAAGAACACTGCTATTAATGATAAGTTTAATTAATTTTAAATACAAATATAACAAGGAAAAAATTTGATTTAGATTATAATAAATATAACTGATTTAGATGAATTTTTGAGCCAAATCTTGGTAAAAATTAATAAATTTTCATCTATAATAAAAAGTTAGTTATTTTAAAAGATTGTCAAATTGAATAAAGAATAAGAAAAGCCTATATTTGGAAAAAGAAAAGGTATTTATAACAACTATAATCCTATGCTAGATAGACGTGTCCACCTTGCCTCAATTTTTACAACTAATTCTTAAAATACACTTTTCATTACAATTTTCGAAATTAACACCTACTTACTTAAAAATTCGCTTTACTGCGTACATATCTTCAAATATCGTGTTAGTACATACTCTAATACTGGAGGTGAGCCACATGTGTTAAGGTGTTGAACTTTGATTGTTAAAGTCCCCTTTTCTATTAAGAACACTGTAGAAACAACTGTGGCCATCTTTAGGATGGTCCGATGCTTGTCGAAAAAAAAAACCTCAATGCAAGTACGAGGTGGACTTGCAACATACGAGGTGAACTTTGATTGTTAAAGTCCCTTGCTTCATTGGTATACATTAATGGTTCATCTCAATTTGAAAAGGTGTTAATTCGCCCAATACATACACATAGCTCATACAATACATTATACCATATCTGTATACAGCGAATATATGCAAACTTACACACAATCAACGTTTAAATGAAAAATTTTAATAATTGGTTTTTAGGGCATTCATAGCGTATTGGTTAAGTATTGGATTCGTACTTCGATGCAACGAGACCTTACCCCTATATTTGGAATAAGAAAAGGTGCTGAAAATAGCTATAATGCTATGCTAGAAACACGTGTCCACCTTGCCTCAATTTTTACAACTAATTATTCAAGTACCCTATTCATTACAATTTTCGAAATTAACACCTACTTACTTAAAACTTCGTCTAAAACTGCGAAAAAGTAACTTCTTACATATATACAATTAAGTTTTCCGTTGATTAAAAATAAATATATAATTTTTCTATGAACATAAGAGAATTTATTCTTAGAATGATTATAATTTATTGACCTATCTGTATGGACTGACTAACTAAATAATAATAAATTATCCGACGATTATTTATTGGACGTGAATATAGATTTATCTCTCAACGATACAATTTAATTTCCAATTAAAACATAGACATAAATACTGTTTATTAACATAAAATAAATTAATTAGTTGGTTAGCACGTTAATAAAATGAAGAGTTAATCACCTTAATATTTGTTAATTACGTGATCGGAAAAAATGAACTGATTTATTCAATCTCAATAGTCGAAATAAATATAATAATAAAATGATGTTTAATGCAGCATTATTCATAATGCACACTAATAATTGTCTATTTGTTATACGATTTAAAAACGAGAATGTACCACTTTTTCACTTGAAATTTATTAAGTACTAAGAGAGTCAAAGTGAAATAAGCGATTTCACACAGCTGGGTATCGTGAAGTATTTTAATTTAGAACTTAAAAACTGGAAATGGACTACCAAGAATCGGCTAAATATCGTTCTTATATATCTCCCATCCATGAAAACCCCAAGTGGCTTCTTAACGGGGCTCAGAAATAGGGGATCAGCCATGCTCTTCAAAGTTCTCGGCCGCGATAGCAATGCCTCTTTCTCTTACTAGTTTATTGTCTATTTCTCTCCTGCTTTAAAGTCTAGAATTTTCCGAAACAAGTTGGCTGGCTATTAGTTCGTTTTTCGGTTTGAAGACCGAATCCACCCGAATGGTTGCCGGGCTTAATGTCGGAGCTGTTTCGAAACTGCGCAGCAGAACGGTAACGAAAGAAATGGATTTCATGTAGCGTCTATCGATGTACGTCTTATAAAACTAGACGTGTAAATCCTAAGAAACTTACGGGTAATTAACAGAAACGTTTGTCTACCTATGAAACGTGGCTTTTAATTATAGTGATGTATACAGTAGAGTCTCAAAAATTTACGAGATTCATTTATCACATAAAGTTTTGGTTTGAATTTTAAATTATTAACCTTTAGGCATTGAAGCTCTTCAATTGGGTAGACATTTCTATAGTTACAATATTACAAGTTATTTGATAAGTTAGCTAAGTTATATCTAGGTTACAGTTGAGTGATAGTTAATACAACAAAATATAATTTTTTAGGCGAATGGAGGTAAGAATTAATAAATTACTGTTCACGGTAAATGATAAACACACATGGGATATATAATGTATGTATCCCATTGACTAATGTTCATAAGTATCTTAAACCACTGCTCCTGCATCAAAGTAGGAGATGTGTTTTCTAGATAGCCGTCGTTCCTTATACAAAGTTTCTTACAAGAAACATTACGTTTACATTACCATACGTTTTCTTATTTCGCAAAAAGAAAGACCAATTTATACAAATCCCGACAGAACTCAAGGTATATGAATTCAACAGCTCAATTACACTCGACAGAACACCAAAATCGCAATTCGAGATGATATGACATACGTAGATATGTAGTAGGCGATAGCGGATTCGAAATCACCACCAAGACCTTATCTGTACTTGATCGAAACGAAAAAACCAATATGGCGGACGTGACATCATTGATAGTTCATTTCCGGTATGATTTTTGGCGAGAAATTTGATTTTTTTATTCGAGATTATGTCACTAGATATCAAAATAAAAAGTAACTAGAATGACGCTGACTTCTACAAAAGTAACTAAAATGACATTACGTTTTCAAAAAATAACTAGATTCTACCAGGCTCGAAATCCAAATAATGTATAGCGGTGATCAAAAAAAATGTAGTAACAATTTATCAAAAATTATGATGAAATATGATTGGCAGCTGATCATTTGATACCAGCAGGCGTTTGAATATGCTACATAGTGTTGATACTGAGAATTCTAAGTGATACCTCAACTGAAAATGTGCATCCAGTGCCCCCCCCCCTCTCTGTTTCAATTATATATAATTAAATCTTTATCTGCAATAAAACCAGATATCTTATAATCCGATTTTAATCAAATAAAGATCTAAGTATATCCAAATACATAAAAAAAAACACAACAAATTTACAATAAACAAATAGGCTCATATAGGCATATAATATACAAATTAAATATAGTAATACAGATGCAAATATAAATATAAAAAATTAATGTCTAAAATGTTTATACACAACTATGCGCGATCCTAAACAAGTCATTCATTAATCCTCGGACAAAACAGAAGATTGAAAGTAGAAGAAGAAGCAATATCCCAAGCTATGAAGTGACTTTAATAATGGGCGACTTCAACGCCAAGGTCGGGAGAGATAAGATGAGAGGAGATATAAGGAGAGATAAATGGACATGGATTGGGAATTAAAAACG
>WYDF02079080.1:0-11200 GCA_009867245.2 Adranes taylori | reverse complement strand
CAAAGTGGTAAAGGGAAGAAAATTATGGAAATAATAGTAGAGAAGATAAGGGGGAAGAAAGGAGACTAAGGAGGACGCATATCAGATCATGTCATCCATAAGGTGGATTTTGGTGGTACTGAATGTAGTCCAAACGGCATTACTTTGAATTAGAATAATCCTCTTCCTGATACTTTAAACGCGGTGATATCTTTGCTGTCTTGATGTAACGGTATTTGCCATCATCCTTGCTTTAAAGCGATTGTAGACATATATTTTGCGTCTCGTAATTTCCCCAATATAGAATTTATATATGGTAGTTGGTAAGCATCTTCAACACTGACTTCATTAACCTTTCTTAGATCAATACAAAAACGATATTCTCCATTTTTTCCCTTACCATCTCTATTTGCGAACTCCATGGGCTGGGTTGATCATTCAATAATGTTATTTTTGAGCATTTCATCCACTTCTCGATTAAAATTTTCTGTAGTCCATATCGTTCTTGCATTGGTTGTGTACCTTCTTTCAAAGTGAAACGATGTTCTCCTAATTTCGTTAGTCCAGTGTTATGATCCTCTCGCAGTTCTTCTTTTAAAAATGTTGATAATATTCTATGTTGATCGGTGCTTAAGTCAGAGTCAATTTCCGTGGTTGGTTTTTCCTGATCTTCAGTAACTCGCTTGATAATCGGCTTTTTGGTGATAAATTCTATTATTCCTAGTTCAGTTCTCTGATAAACTTCCAATAATCCAAATTTGCCCTTCGTTAAATCCAATAAGTATTTTATTCCCAATGAAGAAATCCATACCCAATATAAAATCTGTGATTAAACTAGGAAGATATAAAAAATCCTGTGTACACTAACGGTTGTTTACTTCAATAGTTAAATGATAACTTACAGTTCTTTCCCTCAGCCAATCTAATGGGTCAATTTTCTGTGCCGTCTTCTTTCCTATAAACGAATGCATTGCACCTGTATCAATTAATGCAAAAAATTCCAGTTTACCAACTCTGATCTTTACATATGGTCGATTGTCTTTTTTTCTGTTGAATTATATTTCCTAAAACGTTCTTTACAGCTCCTTATTGGTTTCCCTGCCTACATGAGCAGTTTCTTGTCATAATCCCTTTTTTCCACATCTTGAATAAAATACTATCTAATAATAAAACGGCAAACAGTGTAATCGGAATAATGTTGCTTACCCAAAACTCCCTTGATCCTTTAATGTTGCTTGCGTTTTTAGTGCTATGTTAAATGGTGTCCTATTGTACTCTAAGCCAGACTTGTTCTGTCCAAAACCACATTAATTAGGTCCTGGTATTCATTTTTCAGTGATTCATATCCCATAACCCTTACAATTAAGTCACTTATGTCTTGTATATCTGTTCTACGAATCATCAGGCGGAATCGCGGCGTAAGGTTCCTATAAATCCAGTGAAGCTCTTCTGCTGAACTCATTTTCCCATAACGCCTAATCATGGTGTGCATATCTGTGATGTAAGTCTTAACTGACTCATTCTCACGATGTAACCTTCTCGCTATTTCCGACACCAAATTAACATGATAATCCACTAGGAAGAAATATCTTTGGAAATCTTCTACAAACGTTGTCCAGCAATTGTTCCATCTATTTCTGTTATTCCTGGATCACATAAGAGCTGATCCTCTAAATAAATCTGGTAGTGCAGCCAGTAAAGTTTTTCCATCCACATCGTAACGCTCCTTTCTTTCTTCTAGACCTTCTAAAAAGACTACCGGATCTGTTCTTCCACCAAACGAAATATTTCACTTATATAATTTTAGCTCTTCGGTCCGGTTTTGTTTTCTTGTCGGTTCTATTGCTTCTCCTTAATTAGATTCTTATGTTCCATTATCTCTCTGCACCACTCTCTTCTGAACTGGTGCAGTATTTCTAGCTTGAAGAATCGTTGTCATAATTGCCTGCATGCATCGTTTCCTTAATTCTTCAACAGTCCCAGTATTATCCAGCTGAAATCGGACTAATTCGTTGATAATTTCCTGTTTGTTTAATCAGTATATCCAACAAACACGATGACTAACGAGTCCAGCCGCTTGCGTTCCTCCTTCAGCATCGGACATTTTCCCACTTCTTTTGTATATTATGGAGATTCTCCTCTGAATAGATTAATTTTCTTGAAAACGTCGCTTGCTCTCACTAGAACTTATAGGTCCTGCTTCTGGCGCCAAATTATATGTGACAACATTCTCTATAGATTTTGCGACGTATTAGACTTAGAGGGGTCACATTATGGCGCAACTAATTCAGATTAAATCCTTTTTGGATTCAAACTTCAATCGCCAGGTCAGTTTAACGTGAGAGCGCACGTAAGAATTGATCTTAGTTCCAATACTTCAATACAAATATTGAGGGCACGAGTAGTTTCAAGTACGTGAGATTGTCCAGAAGTACCCGTTCCCGTGCGCAGCTGAAACAAACTTACAAAAAAATTACTTCATAAAATTACTATTAAAGTCATAACTTTAATTAAAAGGTGAAAAGGTCAGATACAATGAAGATCAGATTCAAGTAAAATTAGATTCACACTCTGCTACATAGTTATATCTAAATAATAACAAACTGACAGATAATCCAATTTTGGAAGCAACTGAAACTAAGATACACCAAAATAAGAACGGTATCTACGCACAGCTAGATTTATATAACTCATCTATAACCAACTTAAGATACTAATCCGTACTCACCTATAACAAATTCTATATACTAGTTTGTACACACCATGTACACACCACAGTGCAATAATCGTTCGACTAATTTCTGAAAGAGCATTTTGGCGAGGCGAGCCTTGGCCTTCTGAAATCGTCTATGCATGAATTCGGTTACCTATTTATTCCCTGGTTCCCAGATTTGCCTAAGTCGCGGACAGCTTTGGCGCGGCCTGCTACCGTTTTGATTTACTTTTCCCCCACTGCCGTTTATGAGACATTTTTTTCTGCGTCCATTTACGCAAAATTCAGATCCCTTGGTTTTACTAATGTTCCCCAAGTTTTATTTTTTAACTTTCATAGGAACTGTGATATTTAATGTAGTACAATAGCTGTTTTCAAGAAAATGGAGCGCAAATTTTACAAAACAAATAACATCCTGTAAATATGTTAAATTGTTATATTACAAAAAAATGTCAAATAAAATTGAACGAGATTTTGGTATCCTACACAATAAAGATTATTCAAGTATACTATCGCGTTCTACACCAGTTTCTGGCATAGTACTAATTTCTACCAACGCATATTACAAGGTACACGAATTACTGAATAAAATGATCATTTGGAACCCCTCCCAAAATTATAATGTGCACCCGCCACTGATAACAACATTTATTCAATTGCTAAAACACCAAGTTATGTCTTATAGGTCTCATACAACGTAAAATATATGTTCCTGTAGCTTTGCATATATGTGCTATTATTTAGGCCTTACATGTATATATGACTATTGAATGTCGGTTGCCATGACTAGTTATGAAATTGTAACTTATTAAGGGTCATATCTTTGAAACGATAAGTGTTAGACCATTCGTGTGTGTTGTATCATTTTAAATAGAATTACAAGGGCTATAAAAGTGTATGAAAATATACATGGTGTCACCAAAAAGCTTTTTGAAAAAAAAAATATTTCGTAAAAAAATTTATATTTAGGCCAGAAGTTTTTTTCTGTATATATGTTAAAATTTGATTTTAGAAAAAAAAATGTTTCAAATAAAATTGAATGGGTTTTATATAAACTATAAAACAGAGTTCATTCAAATGTGATATCTTTTACAGTCTTTGAGATATATTAAGAAATATTTTCAAATTTTGTTAGTGGCAACGTCGCGTTTTGTACAAGGCAGAGGCATTGGACTTCTTTTGTTCGACGCATAATACAAGCCACTATGTGTGCAAAATTTCAACCTAATCTGAATTTTTTGTGAAAAAAATGGCACATTTCCGGCATATCGGATTTATAAATAGAATGAAAAATCATTTTTGCGAAACACTTATGTATACCTGTGTACCAAATTTCACGCAAATCGGTCATACGTACGGTTACCATACATACAGCCACACGTGCGCCCAGCCACCGAGAAATAAGACTCTTTCAAATTTTCTAGCAAGAAAAAATTATTTAGATTTTTTTGTGATAAATTGATCCTTGGTGTCTCCTGGTTGTATTACATATAAATGGTTTGCACTGATGTGAATATGAGAGGAAAAAAAATGTCAAAACATGAATCCTATATCTTTCCTATACCTATAGGAAAGATATAGGTATTACATTCGCATATGATATATGAAAGATAAAAATTGAATAAGAAAAAATTTAAATTCCTGGACACCCGGAAAAGTAATAAAAAGGAAAAATGGTGGATCTTATGAGGTTGATATAAATGGTAATAAATATTGACGCAGTAAAGTTTATGTAAGGAATTATCTAACAATAGAAAATTCGAAACAAAATATCCAAACACAAGAATTCTAAGGAAGACAGAAAACCTTAGTACGAAGAAAGAAAATGAAAATGATAAGTATAAAGAAGATCAATCACCATTGAAAAGAACAAAGAAGTTACCGTCAAGACTAGAAGACTTTATTTTCGAAAATTGAAACTTTAAAAAGGGTAAGATGTTATATATTATATATAATTAGAATTTAGATAGTAGGTGTTGGTTGTTAAGGTTATTATTAGAGAATTATATTTGATAAATAAAACACCGATAGAAATTGTTGTTTTCTAGTCATAATATACAATATATTTATAAATTTGTTAACAATTTTTAAATAATTAAATTAAACTTTAGATTTAGTATTGTACCGACAGGTGTTGAAACACAAAATGTTATTTTTAGATATTTTGTATTAGAATAAACCTAGATATTAAAATAAAGTTGAGGTTAACAACTGTCACCATCCACAGAATCAACTAAATAAATCATTTTCTTCTTCTTCTTCTTCAAAATTTATTTTGGTCTTGACACTAGGCCTTTTAACCATAATTATCTATTACCGAAATGAAATCTACCGCCCGGCGCTCGCGCATCCATTAACTGCAAACCAATTCCGGATGTAAAAAATATTTTATAAAAACAAATACATTTGACGAAACACGTTTTCACATAAAAAACTATATTCAGATTTTACGAAAATTAACACAAATATGATTAATAACACTATTACATAACTTAAATTAAACATATTTTTGGCATTGTCATTATTATCCGTTAGTTAAATTTTAATTTTGTTTCATTTGACGAAACACGTTTTCACATAAAAAAAACTATATTCAGATTTTACGAAAATTAACACAAATATGCTTGATAACACTATTACATAACATAGATTACACATATTTTTGGCATTGCCATTATTATCCGGTGTTATAATTGCAAAATTAATAATTTTTCATGGAGCCCGCAATGGTGGTCACGCTAAATCATTTTCCAAAGAATTGATAGATATGTCAAAAATTTTGATCTGACCTTTTGCTGACATACTTATTGAAATAGTCATATGTTGGTTCATCGATTTGTAAATAGAATGAGTAAAACAGTAAAGATAAATACAAAGAGTAAAATGGACTTTGTTTAAATTAAGAAACTAAGTAAAGATGAAATTCTCAAGTACTGCACAATGCAAATTTATTATTCAGAGTTGGAAGAGGACCACTTTGAATATGGCACCCCTTTAAAGACTTTTGTACTTTATGATTCTACATGTATTATTAACAATAATATTACTTTTATCATAAATCAGTGATCATCTTCCATAATTTATCAAATATGTTGGATGAGTTGTGTCTCACTCACTGGAACAGTTATAGTAAAATATCTGTACCAAATAATATTAATAATGTTTTGAAAAACTATCATCGTGATGGATTGCGATTTCTATTCAATAATTTTCAAGCGAAGGTGGGACTACATTTTAATTCGTTTTTCGTCATTTTATTAAATCGAAATTTTACACATATATCTGACTAAATTTTATCAATAAATAATACTGAAAAAATCATATTGAATTTGTTGCGTTTAAAAATTTATAGCATAATTTTTCTTAAAATTTTATTATTGACAATTATTTAACGCCCTTTAGATAGGACAGTAAAAGTTCTGATGTTTGATTACAAGGCTGTGCCCAATGTAAAGATACATGTAAAATTAGTCAAAATTACTTCCTTGTCGCTTTTAGTATCGGTTGTTTCAAAATATGAAAATTTTAATATATTATATTTAAAACTTTCTTACAATAGGCAAGTTATTTACAATAATAATTTCAGAAAAGTGGTGTTGTCCTAAATCAAGATGAGGGAATGAATTTTGAACTACAAATATCTGTTTTTCTTAAAGTTGTTTGTAAAACAGCAAAGACGCCTGCACTGATACTAACATCTGAAACTAATTATAATACATGGAGATATTATTTGGCAAAATATTCTGATCTTAGTTTTTACACCGTTTCAGAACATAGTAAGTTAGTAATATAATTTTTTATTTTAAAGTTATTACAAGTTTTATGCAACTTTTTGCGCACGATCTGTTTTAAAAACCACGTAACTTGTTTCTTCTTTATTTACAGTCAGCATATTGCAACTAGACCACTGTAGAATTAAATTATAAGTAGGGCTCAGCCTATGGGAAACTTCGCATATGTTATAATAGACGTTGAGGGAGACTTACATGACATGGAAAATTTCATATCATTGGCAAAAAAGAATGAAAAGTATAGGGTCGAAAATAGAACCTCATTGTTTATCACAGGCTAATGGAACAAAATTGATTGACCATTAGAATTGAAAATTATCTTTTGCGATTTTCCATCCAAATACGAGGTAAACCACTTTAAGGCAGACCAAGTTTTCCACAACATCTTAATTTATCTAATAAAAGTCTATTCACCGAATAAATGTCTTCGACAAATAAATCCACAAACAAAACCGAGTGCAATTTTTTGATTGCCGATCGCTATCAGACCTAATCTCTAAATTCAGCAACGGCTGTGCTTACAGACACACCGCTACGAAATCCATGTTGACTTCGCGAATAATTTAAAGTTGTTAAAAAAACTGTTAGTCTATTGCTTATTAAATATTGAAGAAGCTTAGCAACAGCTGGGAGTAAACTTATAGGTCTATATTATACATGCAATAAACTTTAAAAAAAAAAAAAGAAGGATGGTAGCTGTATTTAATAGCTTCTTTGTTTTTAAAATATTTTATGGGTACTTCCTTATTTAGTTTTAATTTTGCGACTGGTTTCGCGTATTATAATATAGGCAACTACAATATAGGATTAATTTATATTTTAGGAGTAATTACATGTGTTGGTTTTACTTGCTATTTCTGACAAATTTGTGTTTGGTTTCTGGATGTTTCTGAATTGATACTGTATTGTTTCTGTTGAATTTGTTGTTTTACAAATTTCAGGCTGTTGAAACTTGCTATGTAATTTTACTGGATTTGGCTGATTGAGCTTTCTTGTAGACGTGTTTTTACGAATTAGTGGCTGTTGTACTTGTTCAATTCACATTTTTACAGATTGTTGGCTATAAGAACTTGCTGCCTTCGTCATTTTAGAAGTTTAGGACTGTTGACACTTCCCGAATTTAGTTTTACAAGTCTAAACTATTAGGGGCCTTATCAACTCACATTCCTACAAGTTTATAGCTATTACACCTAACTCAAGTTGTATTCATACCAACATACCTTGAATTTAAAAAGTACACTGGAATTTTAAATTCATTCAACTAGAATTTGAAATTCCTCTAAGTAATTCCAATACTTCAGGAGGAAAAAACACAGGAGAGGGCATCCATATAAACAATAAACTGAACAAATTACCTATCATTCCGATCTGAGGGTGGCTATGTCCCGATACAGAAGAGGTTCTACGACGAAGTATAATTGTTGGTATTTGGCGAGAGTGACCATGAAGCTGACAGTCACTAAATTAATCCTTTATTAAGAGAATTGAAGTGTCATTGAATCAAAAATTCTTTCAAGAAACTTTTACAATTAAAAACATATTTTTATAAAAACGATCATACTCCACCAAACCTACCTAGAATCGTCTACCTCGTTTCTCATTCCAATTGCTCTATGATATTCTAAGACTTCATCCTAAACTACAAATGTTACTTGGTGCATGGTGATAAAAATTGTTGCTAAGTAATATTAATGTTCTCTTTTGTAAGATAACATTATTGTTTTTTTCAATATCCTTTTAATGAAATATCTGTAAATTTTTTTGGCCAGTAATATTTTATAAATACTCTGTTTATTATCTTATTTGTTGATTTTACTTTTATAATAGCTGCAAAGAATATTTTTGAGATGATTGATAATATAGTTATTATAATTACAATGAGCCAATTACGAATTTTAAATCAATATAAAGATTCGGATTTTTGTATGGTGATAGCAGATAATTTCGACACAATTGCTACCAAATTAATTTTTCGAACTCTACGCGGCGATTTTAATATTGGTTTAACGCATAGAAATTTCATTGTAAGTTTCATATTTATTTGTTTATATTAAAGCATATTATTAGTGTTTCATATTAAAAACATGTATGTTTTACTAGTTAATAATTTTATAGCTTTGCATTAATAATTTTAGAAATATCGAGATTCTAAAGTCTTGTGGAGAATGTTAGATTGGGTTGCTCCTAAACATTTTGGAAAAATCGCTGATTTTATTAAGTATTTTTGAGATATTTTGGACTTGGTACGATAAAACATAGTGTTTATTCTATTTTAGAAATGATGATGATCATGTAAAGAATTTTAGAGATCCATACACCGATTATTGGCAGAGATTAACTTGGAGATTTTGTGATTCGTATATTAAACCATCTGAATTTGATTTAAATGTAAGCAGAAATCATTTTGTTTTCTTTTATATACCGTTTATACTTGTCATGCATCTACTTACTCTTTTCGGCCCTATGAACCCAAAAAATGTGACTTTGAGAAGTATCTGTTTGTAAAAGTTCTCGTGTGTATTTATGTACAGATTCAGTAACTCAAACCTTTAGACGATTGTATTAAACTTTGGTATACAGAAGTTTCATAGGAAATTTAAGCTTAATTGGTTCATAATGGTGGGAATTCTCTCAAGAATTTAAAACACAAATTGTGTGACGAAAAATTTAGCCTATAGCTACATCCAACGGTGTCTATCGAATATAATTAATTTTTCCAAAAAATGCTGCTTTGCCAAGTCTACAGTTGGATCTTTTGTGCAATATCTGGGGAACCCAAGCACATGAAATATTCAAATAATCTTAGTTGGACAGTCCTGTAAGAATACTTTTGTTTATATTGGAAATAAATCTCTGTTGCTGCATTTTGAATTTTCCCATGAATTTAAGTGTTTTTTGATTTAAATATTTGTAATAGGATACGACGTTAGCAATTTTTTAATAATTAAATTAATAACAATTTTTAGTACCAGCCTGCATATTTCTAACATTTGATAGCCATCTCGATTTTTTTAAAAGAGCTAAAATGAGGATATTACCAAACTGTTGTCAATAACATCTAAAATTTTTTCATAGTCATCTCGATTAAGTATACAAATAATTATAATATAATAGGTTTGTTTCGTAATAAAATTACGAATATATTGCATATAAAAAGCATATAAAAATTGCATATATTGCATAATAAAAATTGCATAATAAAATTGCATATAAAAAGAAAAACATAGATATATACACTTGTAGTATATACACTTTATTTTAATTTTCTGAATTTGATATCTTCGACTGCATATGCCGATTGTTCCAATAATGCCTTTTTTATTTTCCTTTTGAAGCCTTTTTCGTCAAGTCTCTTCGATTCTGATGGACACACACTAAAGTTTTATGCCATTTCGTAGATATACAGACGTTTTCAGTCTGATTTCTGGTAATTTTATATTTTACCTCGTCCCGGTCCCATGGCAATGTATTGAGGCTAGATCTTCGTTGGTGAACCTTAAACACAGTTATTAGGGCATATATTGATGGAAGTGTCAAAATTTCGTACTTCTTTAAAATCAGCTTACACGGTTCTCTATTATATGTGCCATCAATGCATCTCATCTCTTTCCTTCGTTTTATAAAAACATCCTTCATGTGGGCCGAGTGTCCCCATACCTCAATTGCGTATCGTAAATTCAACTCAATTAATGTGTGGTATATTGTTAGAGCGGCTGAAATGCCGGCACTTGGGATGTTCTTTTGATTGCGTAGATTACCTTATTTAACTTTTGACACAGTTCATTACAGTGCTCCATGTCAACCGTGGATCAATTGTTACGCAGAGAAATTTTACCGAAAATTGTATTATCTGACGTCTATCTATTACATATTTGATTTCCTGGGCTTTTGACATATTTAATAGTAATTCATTTTCTGTAAGCCATGTTTTTATTACTTCAAAGTAATCAGTTATTCGAGATTCCAATTGCTAATCTGTTTTTGCGCTATTAGTAGAAGTAATGTCATCAGCGTAGAGAGTGAGATTTGATTTTATATACTTTGGCAGATTGTTCATGTAGATTACAAAGAGCATGGGTCAAGGATGTATCCTTGTGGTATGCCTTTCATAAGAAGTATAGGAGGGCTGTTTTACCATTGATTATATTTGTTTGATAGCGATTTCTGAAGTGTGACTTTATTAGATCAAGTGAAATTCCTCGGATCCCATACTCTTCAAGTATGGGGTGTGAATCCTGTGCGATGTATGGGGTGAATACTGTTAAGATCGTGCCAAAAGCTTTCATGAGATCACACATAACTGACTGACAGTTCTCATATTTTTCCATTGCATTGTGTACAAAAGCAAGCAAATCGTTTATTGCATCGATCGTTCTGCGGTGTTCAGTAAAAGAAACCGGTTTTTTAAAGAAAGTGTCAATTCTAATGTGAATAACACACTCAAATATTTTTGAGATTGTTGGGAGAACTGATACTGGCCGATAGTTGCTGGAGTCTCTTGAAGAACCTTTCTTGAATATTGTATGTACCATTGCCATCTTCATTTGATCAGGAAAAATATCTTGTGCTAAACATTCTGCCCAATCCTGGACAATGGAAAATAATCCAAAGTATATTTTAAGTTGAAATTATTATTATTATTATATATATATATATAAACTTGCGTGCATAGAAATCGGCCCACTTTAAACTTTTGACTTGAACTATATTTTTTTCA
>WYDF02079069.1:0-11201 GCA_009867245.2 Adranes taylori | reverse complement strand
TTAAGAAGAATACACCTTATTTTTTTTACTCTGTTATTGCGTATATATATATATATATATATATATATATATATATATATATATATATTTATGTGTTTACACATGAAGGAATTTGAGTACATTATTATAATAACAGAGATCTGCCACTTTCTTGCTCACCCCTGAGAGCGCATGCAGAGCAATTTATGCTACAAATATTTATTCAGAATAACAAAAGCAGTATAGTGGTCAAAAGCATAACCTCGATCCTAACCAAGAAAGCATAACCGGATGCCTATCAAAAGCCATTAGTTGGACAATTAGTATTTCCTTGCAATTAATTGCCGTCCTGGTGCCGTGCACTCCTTGTACCTCGCTTGGCGCAGCTTTGTTTCAAATACTTTATTTACTTCATTTTCCGATTCCTATACAGTGAGATATTTTTTACTCATTTTTTTTCGAGATGATTTTTTTAAATTAATTTTGACATAAACAAATGCAATTTAATTTTTGTACATATGATTGATGTAAATTATCAATTTTGAAATTAAGAATACAGCAGTATGTAATATTTTCATAATATCAAACAATGCAGACATGAAATGTTGAAATCATTTTCATTTGTTTAGTCTACTTCATTGTTGTTATGTATTATTAGCACATAGCATTTGGGCGTAAAGCTGCATTAAATGCATAATTAAACATAATATCTGTTCGGAAGACGTGCTAGTATTATGCTAAATATTATTACAAACTGACGAACAGTTTAAATTCTAACACACATACGAGGTACATTTCTTTAATTACTAAATTGCTTTTTTTTATTAAACTAGCTTAACTAGGTTTAATTAATATACTTCTACAAGGATTGTCTGTTTAGTTTTTCTCAGGGACGCCACCAACAATACGTCTGCCGATGATAACTTAAATATTGTAGACAGTTGTATCATAAGTTCTGTAATAAAAACTAATTGTTAAGTCTATGAAATAATAATGATTCAGATTTCTGCTGCTAACATTCAGAACCGGATGTGGCAATATGTAATGCAAAAACATGATATGAAATGAACATAAATTGTTCTTACCAAATTTATTTATGCAGATAAATTCAGTTTTTTCGTGCGGCAAAGTCGCTGATGAGCCCCTGAAGTCTAATTCACGCTGTATATCTGACTCGACGCTCATGCTAGGCAAATTTGCAAATCGCTCCTGTTTCATGGATGTCCTTAATCGGTTCTCAATTAATTAGAGTTTAGAGAATGAGCGCTTGCCATTGCAGTTTAATACCATCAAAATAAGATATATCCGTAGAGCTATCTCACTGTTTGGGAAAGTGTCCTGCGCACTATTTTTATCATATGTCTGTACATGAAAAGCTCAGTGCTAATATCTAATGTTCATAGTTTATCATTATTGTTATTTGGAATGATTTTCAGAACCGTTGTTCTTTAGGTGTGTTATATCTTATATAACAAAATCCTATTCGCGTTTTTCGCGTACTGGGATAAAACAAAATAAACCCAAATGAGGGGACATCGATCGGGTGATCCCTAAAATCAATTCGAATTAAACGAAAAGACCTAATGCAACGAAACAGTGCATCATTTACTAGTGTAATTAGTGCAAAGCTTATTTATGTATGTAGGGCCCTAAATGAACAAGTAATTTCAATTCACTTGTTCGGCCCGTTTTTTACTATTTAACAATTTCAATTATCTAAGATTATTCAAATCGTTAATATTTTCCGATAATAAAAAGAATAACGATGATACCACCATAACTTAAGATAGTTATGTTTTGCCAGTTCCTTTAGGTGTGTTAGGCAGTTTTACAGCAGTTTAAACTCACAGGTTTTAGCTTGCAATGCCCTTGGTGCTGCTTGACTCTCATTGTTTATATTGATATTGACCCCTTTCATACCTTCATGCGTGATCTCTTGGACACAACTGTCAATGGGTAAAATTCCCGCTTGTAAGATAGTGGTGTGTGTATCCAGTGGAATCACAGCTTTTCATATGGAAATCACCGTATACCCCAGCTCCCGTTCCGCCACTGTCTAGTTTTGACTAATCTGTGTACCATTTCAAGACACTCTTGCTCTACAAAGTTTTGTTTTCCCAGAAAATTTTGGGAGGAATAGCAAGTTGAACCTTAGTGACATATTTTCTCAGCTATTACTCGGGGCTATCTAAGGATCTTCAAATGTCCTGCGAGATTGCCAGCTTTCAGTTTTGTTATCATGGCAAAACTGTGGCTTGTACCAGGGCCTCCTTTTTCACAAACAACTGAATAGGAAGCAGCCCAATCAATGATTTTAACCCAGCTCTAGGATAGGTAGACATTATCCCATTAATCCTGAAACTTGCAATTCTTTGTAGTTTTGTAGTAAGTTCTGAGCCTTTTCCACTTTAGGTACTAGACCAGAGCTCCATATGTTATGATAGATCTTACAATTGCTGCATAAGCCCATTGCATCATTTTTGGTGAAGACCTCATGTTCTACCAAAATTTTTTGAAGGCATATAAGGCTTCGGCGGCGTTTTGCTGTGTTAAAGATATACTAATTGCATTTAATTTCCTTAGCGTTATACGAAGAAATTTTGGCAGCAGTCTTCTGTTTATACGCTCGATGTAACTCTACTTGTGATAGTAAACTATATTTAAAATAGCTTAAATGATTTAGTAAGCGTATAGCAATAAATATGTTTTGTTAGTTATTATGCCTCTGAGTATGTCATGTTTCTGGTTATTACAATTTGCAAGCTAAACTGCTTTTAATGACATGATGGAATATGTATAGTAATTATATACATATGTTATTCAGACAAATTTCTAACTGGTATTGATTAAATTAAATATAAATTAAATAGGAATTTAAATTAATTAGTTTTATTATTAATTCTGATGTCAGTGTTGTATTTATGGCTTTGACTCTTACAACTCTGAGAGAATGTTTTCATGCTGTACTCATCTTTGAATACGAACTTCTTAAAGGATCTTAGTTTTTTTTTTCAGAATAAAACATAAACTTTATTTACGTCTGCTGGACTAAAATCTTCCACAACATAAATGCTCTTACATGAAACTCATTTATTGTGTCTTTTGTTTTATGATCTTTGAAAGTGGACCCATTCTAATTATTATGTTAAGTAGATACATATATAGGTGAATAGGATAGCAATACAAAACAACAGATTTTCGAAGTAGTAAGCTAATATTTTTTTTGAACAGAGCTTACATAACCTGGCTTTATTGTTTTTAACTATTTATAATTCATATTGAATCTAAATCGCGTCGTTATTTTGGACTGACATTTTTTCTTTTTATTTTGTCTAATATTATAATGTCTTTGGTTCCATTTAGCAAAAGAAATATTCAAGATAAAAGTTTTCGGACTAATGTGTAAAAAAAATTGTTAATGCTATAGATATTGACTTTGGATTGGCGGAACCGATTTTGGCTGAATTGATGATACGTGGATCGTGCTGTTGTTACGATATATAGTATTAGTTTTGGCGATATCGTGGCGAACGGGAAGATTGTGACGAGTTTAATCACTGTCGCCAAAGCTGCCTCTGAAGAACCGTCGTCGATGGCATACACGGGTGACTGGGTACAAGAATCCTTTTCCGGGGATTGGCGGCAAATATATGTCGCCGAGTGCTCTCGGAGGTATCGGAGAACCGTAGGGCGTCCACGGGGCTTCTTTCTGGATTAGCGGAGGATTCGTTAGCGTGGATGGAGATGGCGGATTGTCGTCTACTAAGCAGCGTGGAATGCGTGGGCAGCGCAACTTAATTGGATGTTCTGGCGTGCGATCTCGGTCTTCTTTATTGGTCTGGAATGCTCTGTGGTTTGCTTCCCACTTCTCGCGTCGTCCACCTCGTTTTCCTCATCGATGAAGTTGGTTTTTGGGAAAGGGAAGGTTAATAAATGTTTATAATAAAGATATAAAGAAAAATGAGAAGATGATGTACGAAAGATTCGCCTGAAAATAGCTAGTGGATTAGCTATGGCCTTGATGTTGCTGACAGAAAAAAATTTCGATTATACTACGTGGATTTTGACGGATTTTAATTTGGAAATGAAATAATATAACTTGTTAAGACACTTGTGAGCGCAAACTGTTCTTTATACTGCGACTAAGCTCGCCGTCAAAAGTCTAGTTTGAACATCAGCAGAGCCCTGATTGAAGCGTGCGACTAGCTCACTCGTGGTCAATCAGACAAGACTCAAAAGCGTCTTGTCCTAGACATGGCTTTTTATATGAATTTAGAGCTAGATAGATAGATACACTTATTTGCATGAGTCAACAATACATCGTCAAACAGTTAATATGAAATCATACAATCACATAAAAAATAAATACACAGTCATCTTTCTACATCTCAAGTATGAATGAATCCAAGTATCTAAGGGCGCTCGAATCCCTATCGCGTTTAACTTAGTCAGCAGAAAGTCATGCCTGTTGCTACGACTTTCAGCTTGACCTCGGTAGGTTTTGTTGCAGACGGCTGCAATTGTGCTGGATTTAGTCGAAATAGCTGCTAAAATTTTAGAGAAGGGAGAATATTCCTAAAAAAAGATCGCTTTTTGGGCTTTACGAATATTAAAGAAGAAATTCGCTTAGCAACCCTACCACGACATTCCATTTCTATGTCGATTAACCGATTAATATTCAATAAACCGATTAAAAGGGAGGCCATAAATATTTCGCTAGACGAGAGCAATGAACGTGGGTTCAATGTCCTTACTAAGAAGTTGTATGTTCGAATTGAATCCAGAAGTCTATGTAAACAAACTTGCGCGGGAGGAGAACGAGCCATAAAAGAGTACGAAACATATTCCTCTCTCTTGTTTTGTACAAATTTTTTATTCAATTTTTACACTCGATGCCACAAAAAAAATTTAGACATTTTTTTGTTCGTATTTCGTCTACTAGGAGTTGCTCTCCAATCAGCTTTAACTTGCAAACGATCGACTAGTTGCACATCCCCTTCCATAACAGTGACTAGCCAACGACGTGATAGTGGCGACACAGCAGTGTATTTTTCATACGAATAATAAAAAAATCTGCTCATACGAAGGTAACGCCCCCAGAAGTTCATTAACCTCATCAAAGTTGTTTGCCGAAATACAGACGAGGTTACGAGGAAGTCAATAAACCCATTAAAAGGGAGGCCATAAATCTTTCGCTAGACGAAGAGCAATGAACGTAGGTTCAACGTCCTTACTAAGAAGTTGTATGTTCGAATTGAATCCAGAAGTCTATGTAAACAAACTTGCGCGGGAGAAGAACGAGCCATAAAAGAGTAGTAAACATATTCCTCTGTCTTGGTTTGTACAAATTTTTTATTCAATTTTTACACTCGATTTTTTACACGCACACAAAATTTTTTTTGTTCGTATTTCGTTCTCGATGCGATCGCACAAAAAAGCATGGAAGACACCTGCTAGGGGCAAAAACCATAGCAAAAGCAAGGTCAATACGAAATATGACTATAGTTTTCCTTCTTACTTACTACGCGGCCTCTCTCTAACACATGAAAATTAGAAAGGATGTTAATTTTGTGCGTTTGGCTTCAAGCCAGCACGCCTCCCTGCGTGCCAGAAGAAGGGGGTGTTACTCCCCACTTGGCTGACGATCGTGATCGTGTTCGTTGTTATTAAAAGAATTCTCATCTACGTGTATAAAAACACTGGCGGATAAACAACGCCAATCTTTCCGCTGCTTAAATTGAGAACGCAAGCGACAGCCTAGACACGAGACACGAAATATTCTGCATTTGATGTGACCTCGCTAACAGCAAGAGAAACGCACAACAACAACTTGGCTGGCGAAAGAGATGTCGAATGTACGCAGTATTCTCCATCCTCTTTTCTCTTCTGATTCTCTCTCTAACACACGCATAGTCGTGTGTTGCTAGTTCCTTGTTTCGTTCACTAGCAACACTTGCTAGTTCCAATGTTTCGTTCATCGTCAGCGTCGTATTCTATCGTGTATCTCCGTTCCAGTGATAAAGCAATTTAATTTTGATCAAAATGCGAGGGCATAACTATGTATACTCATGTTTGCGTTATAATCGATTCCATGTCGAGGTAGACTTGCAGCAATTTCTGTTTAATATTATATTGAATTTCAATATAGCCATAATAGCATAAGTCTGATCAATTTGAATTACATTAACGTTTATATGTATATATATATGAATCTTTACAATTTCAATCCCAACCATGTTTAGATATATGAATGCATCTTTAGTGCAATATTATATTAAAATTCAAAATAGTCATAATTGCATTATTATGATCAATTTAAATGACATTAACGTTTCTACATATGAATATTTCCAATTTCAATATGAAGTACGTCTCGATATATGAATTTATCTTCAGTGCAATTTTATATTAAAGTTCTATATAGCCATAATAGCATTATTATGATCAATTTGAATTACATTAACATTTCTATATATGACTATTTCCAATTTCAAATGTCAACGACGTTTCGATATTTGACTCATCTTCAGTGTAATATTATATTAATGTTCAATATAAAGAATAATAGCATTATTATGATCAATTTAAATTAAATTAATGTTTCTATATATGAACATTTCCAATTTCAATGTCAACGACGTTTCGATATATGAATATATTTTTTGTGTAATATTATTTTCAATATAGCCATAATGGCATAAATATGATCATCTTTAATTACATTTATTTCCAATGTATTCTTTTATGGATTTTGATCCAATGTATTTTCTTATGGTCGAGTGTCCCAGGAACCTCAGGTAGTTCAAGATCAAGTGATCAATATAGATACGTATGCAGGAAATTTGGAACATTAGAGTTGTCAGTGAGGGAAAAATGCCACTCAATACCTCTTGTCCCCTGTAGTATGCTCTTTCGGTTTTTCCTTCCTATATGATGAAGCTTTCTAAATATTTCTATTTCTGGTACGATTTTATCTTGCTAGTTCCAATGTCAATATCTTTTGAGGTTTCATCGACAACCAGATGTTCGGTTTTATTTAGGTTCATCGTCAAGACCTACTTTTGAAATTCTTGAATTAATTTTCTGGTCATATATTGTCATTCCTTGTCGTTCGCATTATAGTACCGTTTATTGTACGTTCCATGGGCACTGCTTGAATATAAATTTTGAAGAAGATTGTCGGGAGGCAGCAACAATGCCTTTATCCATTTGATACTGTGAAGTCATGTAACCGCGCATCAGGAACGTTTTTAGATACTTTTGACTACCGGTTTAAATATTCCTGGAAAACCCGTCTGGACAAGCACTTAATACATTCAGTTAATCGGTACGTTTTCATAGGCCTTCTCCAAATCAATGAATGAAAGATGGGTTGGTAGATTTATTGTTAGTTTTGCTTACAGAATGTTATCTTACTAAAGCAGGATCGAAGTTACGCTACTGACCACTGTATTGCTTTTCTTATTGCTTGATTGTATATAAAAAGCTCTGCATGAGATTCAGTATGGGCGCACATCTGATTCCGCACAACGTTTGTTTCAGCATTTTATCTTATTAAAGCAGGATCGAGTTTATCATTTTGATCGCTATACTACTTTTCTTATTCTGATTGATTGTAAGATAAAATGCTCTGCATGATATTTAGGGTGGGTAAGAAATTCGTTGATCTTGATTATTGTTATTATAAAGTACTCAAATTCATATTTATATAGGTAAACACATAAATATATATATACGCAAAAACAAGGTAATAACGATAGAGTTTATTGTTCTTAATATTTATAACTTCATATATCGATTTGCGATTTTAAATTGACTGATAATGTATAGCTTCTATTTACAATTCAAGATTTGTTAGGATGATTTCATTACCACCATCCTCTATTATTAATATAGCAAGTAAATAGCAGTTAACTAGTGATAATTTGATTTCAGATACTATTTTGTTCTTCTGATTGAATTGTTTTGGTTTTTCTTCTGCTCCTCCAGGACGTCGGTAGAATTATATTATTGAATGGTTAGCGAAGATATTGTATGTTGTTCCAGCTGGTTAGCATGACGAAGGTATGAAATACGTAGTTGATGGCGTGAGATAAATTATTAAAGGTATGTTGTAATTTTCGACGGAAGAAAATGAAGTTGATGCGTACGAAGAATATACTCGCTGTCACCGAAATAATAGCGGAATAGTCGTTGGTGGTGATCTGCACGAGGTGATGGAGATTCTTGTTGTTGTTTTGATGTGATTGGTGTAGGTACATCTACCAACATGCTTAGTGTACGCGGGCAACATTGCTTGATTTGCCTCTCTGGAGTTTGATCTCTGGCATCTTCCTTGGTATGAGCTTAACGTTTGGTGTCCCTCTTCTTACGTTGACCTCTTCGTTTTCACATTGACGAAGTATTTATCGAGGAAGGATTATGAAATATTTATGTGAATGAGTAAAATAAGAAGTGAGTGAGAAACAATGAAACACTCAGTGAAAGACAGAAAATAATGAATATCTATGTATATTTGACCTGATGTTCGTAGAATTACTATTCATTTCAGTTTATTTTTAATTTGTACTTAATAAAATAAAATCAGTGAATTGCTACTGGCGCTTACTTTGATTCAAATCAGATTCAAGGCTACGACTTTGCTCGCTATTTAAGAAAATAGGTTTGATCATTTAATGGTGAATTATGCTGATCGAAACGTGCGACTGGGCTTACTCGAAGACGATCACTACAAGCCCCAAAATGCATCTGGTGAACGTTGGCTTGTGTGGGTTTTTTTATATGACATTAGCTGACAGAAAGCTTCTCTCGCGTGTTGCCGGAGCCTATGGGATTCCGTGTAGCCGGTGGCTAGATAGGTGTGGCTTAAAGAGAATTTCCTGGTAGAAAATTTTAGACCAATAGAAAAATTCTTTGATTCGTTGAGATTTTTAAGGATCAAAATTGCATTATCTTGATGACGAAAGCCTACGTGGTGTTGCGCATGAAGCTTTTGTGGTTGTAGCTTTTTACGACTAAAATCTTGAGAAACGCCTCCAGCTAAAATTCGTACATAAAAGGGTGAGAAGCATAGCTGCTTATTGAAAATAGGTGGGTTGAAAACTTTTTCTGTTAAAAATAAGAATAGCTTTCGGAAAAATAAATTGCATATGCAGAAACATAGGCTTGCGGTGTAATAAACACACACATATTTATTACAAAGCTTCCGAGATTTGCCGGTATCTCGTATAGCAGGCGGCATAAATCACATAAGCGGTATACTTTAAGTTTTCTCCCGCGATTTGTTTTTATTAAATTAATTTATGTTAGATTAATGAGCATGTAACAGTCTTCGCTGAAGAGTTGTTGGAGCGTGAAAATATTGTCGGTACATGACCTCCCTCCACGAAGTTACACTGCTCTTCAATGTTCTTTAAACGTTTTTTCTATGAATTGAACTCAGATAGGTTAAGTGTCAGGTGTATCATTACAAGTCATTACAATTGAAGTATTTATTATCAATTAGTACCTGTGTTCCGTATTTAACCAATTCCACGGGAATACCTCCTGACGCAGCTGTTTTCTATTTTATAGTTTTTAAGGCGTTTCATTTTTTTTTGCATATCTTAAATTTTTTATTCAATTTTTATTCAGCTCACTGCGTTTTACATATGAAAGTAAGAATTTCAATTTTAATGAAGAATTACACATCTATCGTTCCAATAAATCCAGATTTTCGATTGATACGAATATACGTGTTTACGCGATACTTATAACAAGTTTCCAGCACTAACTATAAGTTATGTAGTTTTTTATTCGCCCAAGGCCTTTCAGATCAAACCGTTCCAAAGCACTCTCAGAAACAGATTTATGAATTGCAATTTTCTTTGGCGTCCAACAATTCAAACTTTTACTTGTTTCTAAAGTGTAAAGTTTTGTAAGGGAATCAACAAACTGCGCATTTTTTTCATTCATATTGGATCAAATGTTTTCGATGAGTTGTGTTGGACTTAATTTATTACTTATTAAAAATAAAAAATAATAAATATTTTTAATTTTCATGTTGAAAAGTTATTTCGTGGTCCTGGAATTCATCACGACGTTCCTTTAGAATTTCTATATTTAATAGCATTTCCAAATACACCTCTCCCTTTCGATAAATTTTGATATAGAAGCACAGGTTCAAAAATGTGATTCTTTAAGGTTTCTGGCCAGACGTTCACTTTTTTTTGGAAATTCTTTATAACTCTCTTGAAAGATATGAGGATTTGTACCACTTCAGAATGTTACATACTGAACAAGTCTGAACTCTGAGATGCTATAATTATACTTGTTTGGCTAGATGAAGGCAGCTTTTAAAACTGGCGTAATTAATTAAATTAATTTTGGCAATATATTGGAGTACTTAAATTTAGAGCATCAGGTGGTCAATAGTAAAACTCACAACATGACAAAACAAAGTTTAAACAAAATCTCAATTTATTAAAATCCTATAAATCGTTTATATAAATCAACTTTAACCTACGTAATTGTATAAAAATAATGATGATGGTTTGTCTGAATTTTTCCAGTTGTACAGAAGACCTTTAACCAGTTGTATTAACAAATTGTTTTGTTTTGCTTATGCTAGAGTTGACGCCTGGTAGTTCAAAAATGTACTTGTATAGTAATAAAAAGTGCAAGCTAAAGAGACAATGTACTTAATTATGTTGATATATTAAACCTGTGAACTCGTAATATATTATTCTAGTTATATCATTTAAATGCAGCGATTGTTAAAAACATATATAATAATAATAATAATTTACTATGTCTAGAAGATTTTAATGTTTTTTAAGAGTGCATCTTTATTTTAATGGGATTTTACTTCGAATATTAAATCATTTATGCATAGTTATAGAAATATCAGGGATACATTTTAAAATAATTTACATACAATTTAAAATAAAATAAATACATATTACAATATAGTACATGAATTAATATCAATAATTGTGGACATATCGAGGATTATGAGACACACCTGACGTGGTTCTCATCTTCCAGATATCCCCTGGATGTTAACAACTTTTATCATGTACTCTCAACAATACAAATAAATGCTCTCGTGGAATTATCTGGGAGTATAATCACCGTGGCCGTGGATAACTAAAGCCGTGGAATCGTCATGTATCTGCAGTACCTTGGGCATATAGCTAGAAGATCAGGAACAATGGAACGACTAATCATAGAAGGGAAACTAG
>WYDF02079058.1:0-11202 GCA_009867245.2 Adranes taylori | reverse complement strand
TACACTCAGTGGAAAGTTAACCAGTTGTCATAGATCTTGCGGGTACCTGTAACTGAACTTAATACTAATAAGTGAAACAGTCGTGTATTATCCACGGAGAATAATACACGGTGAAACAACCGTGTATTATTCTTCTACATAAAATAAACAATTAGAGAAAGAACAGATATATTCTATCAAATATTATTAATAAATCAAATGAATGAATGTTAAATGAAATAAGCGGTATTCAAGTGGTCTTATTAAATGGTACACAAAAAAAAATCAAAACAAAGCAAAAAAAAAAACAGCGCATAGCAAACCGTTAGAGAAATTAAAATGTTAATAAAAAATGGCGCTTAGCGAAATATTTCTGATGTTGGTGACACAATAATAATACGGAAAGCAGCGGTAAATGGCGCTAACTTCATTCACACAATGTTAATAGCAAACCGGAAGTTATAATCGGAAAATACTATGGGCACGTAACGTCGCCTTCGGGACTGACGTGAATGTAAAATGAATGTCACCAGTTTTGCTAGCAGTATGCACTATGGACGCGTAGCGTTGAATTAAGAACTAACGCTACTGTACGGTAGTGAATGCTACTAGTTGCACCAATAACATGCGTTCTTAGTTCGGACGGTGAAAGAAGGTAGGTTCTACAGCTGCGTAGCGTTGCATTAAGAACTAACGCTACTCTATGCCAAACGAATGCCACCAGTTTCGCTAGTTGTATACACTATGGTCGCCTAGCGTTGCATTATGAACTACTGTATGGCAGTGAATGCTAGTAGTTGCACCATAACATACTCTCGTAGTAAACGGTGAGTACTATGGCTGCGTAGCGTTGCATTAAGAACAAACGCTACTGTATGCCAAGTGTCTACCACTAGCTTAGTATGTACGCAACGTCTCAATTTGTGGTATACACTAGTCAATTTGTGGTTAGAACAAGCGGTTGCGGAAACAGGTGAGAACATAGCTACGCACATGTCTCACATGCATACGGTCTATCCAGTATTGTTGAAATGACAACTAAAATTCAATCAGGATAATTTATATACACGAACAATCCCACATCCTATACATCCTATATAGTACAACGGAGAAAGTTAAGCAACACATGCAATATAACTAATACAATGCAAACTATATAATATTGCTTACCAAAACGTATACCGGTAGTCGAATGTCGCTATTGGTTCGGTTGGTCTGGCTGATCTGCTCTCGACGGCTCGGAAGACAGGAACTCATTTTAAAGGCGTAAAGCGCACCTATTTATAGGCCAAAAGCCATATGTATCTCTACCTGCTTGCCACAGAACGTGTGAAAGTCATCATACATCACGTTGTGACCCGCTACGGGCACACCTTAGGAAAGAGTGTGCTCGCGAGAGTTAAAACATAAATAAATTATAATATTATTAACAATACTTAATACCCGGGGATAAGAACTTAGAAGATATAATATACAATATATCTGTACGCAACAGCACCAGCGAGTCAGTCATCTTTGCTTTGATGCACAATTCATAACGTTTGGTTTTACGTATGAGCGGTGCTAGCTATCTCGCTCTCCCATATGCCGGCATATACATTCATAGATATCCCTAGCTCGGGAAGCATCGAATTGAAAACAGCCTTCTGCTAACATTCTCAGAAAAAGTAGAATCAAAACCAGTAGGAGAAAACTATTAAACCGTTGAAATCTTACAGGAAACAATCGTAACGGTTTACTGAAAATTTGGCGAATGGAATGGCCGTTGGAGCCATAAAGTTTTTCTGTAGCAATTTTTGCAACCAAAAATATTAATAAAAATACAACTATCTAACTTTATTGAGAGAAGACGTTAATGGCTATTTCTTTTTTTATATCGTAAACATTGCTGCACGCGAGTACATACAATGGAATTGTGTGTCTCTTACCTATGCGGATGATACATTATGCATGGCGAGTGATAGGGTAGTGATGAAAAAACTGATTGGGAGAGTGAAGAGATATGCGGACAGAAGGAGATTGGGCGTGAATGTGGAATACACAAAAATTATGGTGTGTAAAAAGGGAGGGTGGGAAAGTAGAAAGGATGTATTTGGTATAGGAGGTCAGAGGATTGAAAAAGTAACGAAATATAAGGATTTAGGTTTCTTATTCACGCAAAATGGGTCGTATAAGGAATACGTGGAAATGATAATGAAGAAAGCGAGAGGAGTTAGAGAGAGAATGAGGATGGTATGGGAGAGGAAGTTTGGTGAGTCCCTGAGACTTAGGTTGAAGATTATGGAAGCATGTGTGAATAATATAATGATGTATGGAACAGAGGAAAGAGAGAGGATGAAGACAGTTCAGATTGGATGCGTTAAAAGGATGTTGCGATTTGATAGGAATATTAGAAATGAGATTGTAATGCAGCAGATTGGAAAATATAAATGCTGACTAAGCGGAGTGAAAAGGATGGTGAAGTTTGAGGGCAAGGTATGGAAAGAGAAGGGAGAAGATTGGTGAGGGAAGCATACGGGGAGGGAATGCTGAATGAAGGAAAAGATGGAAGTCAGAATGGGTGGATTAAGGGTAGAATAAATGTGAGGAGGATTGGATGGTCGACGGATAGATGGTTTGAGAAGATGATTGGATGTTGCGGTGCAGAGAATGAATTAACGGAAAGTATGAGGGATGTTAGAAGGCAAGAGAGACAAGGAACAATTAATGAAAGTAGATATAATAGTAAGTATTGGGGATGAGGCGGGGTTGGTTAGGTATCTAGTATTGTGGATATGTATGGTAGAAAAAAGATTGACTGCAAGGTTTAGGTGAGGGAATGAGGAAGGTGGAAACAAGTATTGGACGAAAGAATATGAATGAATGTGTAGGATATCTGGAAGGACAGAGGAAAAATAGATACACTGGATAAAGGAGTATGAAGGGATTGAATGGAGTGAAGAAAAAAAAGAAGTAGGGGAAACTGGAGGGTAATTTTGGGTAAGGAGGGAAAATGTTTAGGAATAATGAAGAGAATTAAGATGGAAATAAATAGAAGGAGATGAGAGATGGGATTAAGAAAATAGTAGGATATATATCCTACTATTTTCTTAGGATAAATATCCTACTAGCAGGATGGAAGCAGGATAATGAGGAAAATTAGCCTTTTCTTCTCCTAGGAGAGTGTAATTTAAGGATGACAACTAAATTATTTAACTTATTTTAGTTAATAATTTGTATAATATTATTTTGCTATTTAGATGGATAATGGAGATGAATTTTTTGTTAATGCCAATAAAGGTAATTTTTTTACTAAATTTATTACTAAATTCAACACTTTTATTTAATTATGATTTTATTTGGAATTAATTATAATTTAATCTGAATTAAATCATAAATTTATGTTCAAAAATCCGAGTGATAAGAGGTTGTCCTGTGTTACACAGAAATCGGTTTGTGTGGGCTCTATGTAGCGTGACGTTAAATCTCTCGCTACTTTTCCCTTTCCTATGGTAAATTGCATTCATTTAATTTATTCCACTTGATCACCTCTCACCGTATTTTACTAATTACTTTCGACCATGATTACCATAACTCAAATCAGATATGAAATCTTCATACACACTCATGCACCACACCCAAGGCGCTTCACCTATTATTGATTTATTACCAATTAAATTGATTTAGTCACATATACATTGAAATAGCGTGCTGGGCTCCTTTCTGTTTAGGGATGTCTCCTCTCTGCTATACATAATTTGCATAATTTACGTCATCGCTTTATTTTTGTCCGACAGAAGCATTTTATCCGACGCTAGACACATACATTTCTATACTGGAATTATAATTTAAGTAAGATGTTTTTAAATATTTCTAAACTATACTTTACTTAATGAATAGAAGTTTAAATGAAAGTCTATGGGTTAACTACCATTTGCTTTTCGTGTAACTTGTGTATCTAAGACACAAGATACTTAGGTAATAATAAGCTTTCACTAAATTTAGCTATCCGGAATTAATTACATAATTTAGAACTATCAAATGCACAAACTTACTGCTATCAAAATAAATTAGGAGGACAATTTGCCTCGTTACAATATAAATGTTTAATATCTGATCATAAGAAAAGACAATCTAGAGGAAATCCAATATAATTAATTTGAAAATATTTGCAAGAAATTGGAATTTATTATCAAATATAATTTGTATATATTACTTTTTGGCAACCCTATATTGAAAAAAATATTACAGATATAAGAAAATCTCGCACTGGTCGATGGAGCATTAAAAGAACGTCGCGTATAAATATATGTATATACATATATAAAAAAATTGTCATCGACCGGCCTTCTGCATGTTTACTTGCAAATGTAGAGAACAGGAACAGGATTTCCTAGCCATGTGTGCGCCCGCCCGCCAAGCGCGCGTTTGCTATTTCGAAAATCGTCTAGATATCTATAATACCAACGCAAATATCAACAACATACCTGTGAATATATCAATTGTTCGAATTCGAACCTAACCGGAAACTTATTATCAACGATTTTCAATTACCATTATCATTTTTCCGTTGATTTTGTTTTTTTTGTTTTGTTTGTGTAATTTCCCCTTTTTAAGTGATGTTACGTGAATTTGTTTGTTTTTGATAGGAAGTGATAATTGTTGGTTTACTCTATTGGCATTTACTAAATTTGTAATGAGTTTTAACTATTTAAAAAATATATGTTACATTTAATTTTATGTTATAAACATAAATTATTTTTGGCGGTTTAAAAACATTATAATGGAGAGGGCCCACGTAGAAATATAAACACGTGCATTTTCTTAATCTTTTCAGTGAAAAAAACTCCATAAAACCATTTCTACCATGAAACATTTTTCAAAACTAGTAGGGATGGATATGTCATTTTAAATTTTAACGAATGTTTATTCATTTCAGAGGTGGCTGTAGAACCCCTGTGCCCACTTTTGTAAATTACCAGAAAAAATAAATTATGCGTCACTGTTTCTTATACAGGGATATTTCATATTCATATCCACAAATAATACAGATACTTTTTACAATTGAGTTAAATACGTAAATGTTTGATATATTAATGTTTGGTTAAGGAACAGGTATGAGCGTTGTAAGGACTCTTTTCACTTGATGGCTCGGTGATAGCAGTTTGTTTAAATTTGGGTTTACTGGTTATAGTACGCTAAATACTGGTAACGGTTGAGTAACTAATTTTAGAACAGCAGGTGTTAAATGAATAGAAACACACAGCGTAAGGTCTAAATAAGAAATCACGTTTATTGGGAATATTAGTCAGTTTTATATAAGAAATCTATAATACGTAATTGTAAATAATACATTGTGCATGTACATTGTGCATGTACATTGTGCATGTACATGTACTGTGCATGTATTGTACATGTATTGTGCATGTACAACAAAAATGGTATTGCATTTAATTAAATGGACACTTACAACATACATACATTTTAATTGATATTGCTGATACTGCTTGCGGCGGGTGTCATCTGATTTCGTTTGTACAGGTGAACTGTCTATGTAACAAAAGTGAAGTGCAAGCTAATTTTTGTCAGTTTAAACCTATTTTGTTTTGTTTATCTGAAATACTATACGTATGACATTTAATAAGCATGTCACCTAGCGTTTATCAATCTTTTAATTAGATCATTTATACAAGATGTTTAATAACCATTATATTTTTCCAGAGGAGTTCTTTATTAAATGGCAAAGAGGGTTTCTTTATTTAAGGGATTTTGATACATCTAAATATAATAAGTATAAACAGTTTCGTTAGTTTAGTTGAAATATTAATAGTTAGTTTTATATCATCAGCAACAACAAAATTTATATTTGTCTATTACATTATTTTTCGAGTTAGAGAGGTCTAATCCTGGAGAAATTGTATTGAATGAAGTGGGTATGTACAAATGTTGGATGCGTGAATTTAAAAGAATGGCTAACTTGGAATGGAAAGTGATGAGAGATGATACACGTAGAGTGGTGAAGAAAGTATAATGACCACAATAGTGCAGCGAAGAGGGGAATAGATAGGAATGGATGATTAAGAGAGAGGGAGAGAAATAAGGTTTATGAGAGTGTAAATTTCTCAATGAATTTGTGGAGTTAAAAGGTGAAACAAACCGATGAGGTTATAGAGGAAATAGAAGATAGAATGATGAAGGTTCAATCCAAGGAACGGAAGGACGAGTTAGAGGGAGTAGAAATAACTCATAGGCCAAGGAGAATTGTTTAGGTGTGGAGATCGAGAAGGAGGAAATAGATATTGGATGATGAGCGGGATAAAATCTGTAGGTTATGCGGTTTGTGTGAAATTTTGGGAGCATTGGACAAAGGACTGTATCGGTGTTGCGCGGAAGAACAGGAACTGACAATAAATTGAAAAAGTTTAGGTTCTCATGTTTCCCATTAATCTATGTTTGGATATCTGGAATTAGTTTACTAGTGCAGGTTCCCTTTTGGTGTAGTAGGCCATTGTCTTTGCAAATTGTGCATTGGTGCAAGACTTCTTAACTTCCTTCATATCGACTCTGCTGTCTTTCATTCTATGCAGCATGAATCGTTTTTCAGTTAGTAAAATTGGCGATAGCGCGTCCCTTGAGATGGTTCTATACGATGTGCTTACTTCAATCAAAATGCGATTCAAAACTACCAAGTAAAACAACCCACAGCTGTACTTCAATCAAAATGCGATTCTCAAGTACCAAATAAAACAAACCACAGCTGTACCTGTGGATATGACGGACACAAAGCACGGGAATGTGAGAAGAACCGGATACTTCCTCAAACTAACTGGATTAGTAATGACACAAAGATTGCGGATACTATTCTAGCAACAGAATATCGAAGCCCTGCGCTGAACGGCAATAAAACCCACAATGAAGTTAATGCAAACTAATCTTAATAGAAGAGGGCCTAACAGTAACAGCAAGCAGCTGATCGCACGGGAAAACCTTTAAGGACCCTTCGTGTATAGAAACAGACGAGCGGGTGAGGAGGTAAAGATTCTACAAATAAACCTGCACAGAAGCAAAGTCTTTTGATCTCTTTATTCAAGACATACTCTAGGAGCGCATAGATTTTGCCCTTATCACCGAACAACACAAAGGAGCGAAAGATAAGACCGGATGCCAATTACTAAGGTAAGGGTAACACCTGCACTGCAGGCATTATAACTAATACCATCATAACCATACATCCGAACTTAGTAACAACCAGAGCAGGAAAAATTTAAGAGTATGCACATCATTAGCTGCTGTGCCTTATAGAACAAATACATTTCTGACTTAAAACCCCTACTGAATCACATTGAAGAGTTGACTAGGCTTGTACCACAAAAGTATTTATATCTGGGGAGTTCAACTCCAACTTGACTCGATGGGGTTCACAGAAAACAGATTGCAGAGCCAGAGTACTAGAAGAACAATTAGTATACAGTCGACAAGCAGTATACAGTCAAATGTAAACAAAATAGAACAGCAAGTCAATCAACTAGCAAAGAGGTCACCAAAGCCTGCGATCATAATATTCCCAAACGTGGAAAGGATATCCAAGGAAGTTGTGCATACTGGTGGACAAACGAAATATCTGAACTAAGAAAACAGGAGGCTCAACACAAATATTAAAGGATAATTAAGCGAAATATCAATTATAACTGCTCAGCAGAACGGGGTATCGCAATAGCCGCTAGAAAAAAACTGAAATGTGCAATCAAGTGTAGTCAAAAGAATTGCTGGAGCAGAGTGCTACTGGAAGTAAATGATGACCCGTGGGGTCTACCATAGAAGATAGTAGCAAAAAACTACACAGGAAACAACTTAATCCAGACAACGTTGATGAAGTCATGAGTGCTCTTTTTCCAACACACCAAGAGAGGAGAATATTAAAGATCAACGTAGAGCATACAGAGGTTCCACTATTCGAACTCAAAGAGATAAAGGGTACCGTCACAGAAATAGGAATAGCTAAAGCACCTGGCCCGGACAAGATACCCAACGAGGTTCTGAAAATCCTGGGCAAAAACAACCCACAGATCCCGCGGCAAATATTTAATAATGCATTGGCGAAAGGAAAGTTCCCTAATCAATGGAAAACTGCAGAGTTGGTCCTTATCACAAAATCTAAACCTATAGAAGCAAATGTAACGAGATATATTGGCCTATATGCCTACTTAACCCCATGGCAATAAATTATCGAAAGGCTTCTGCTGAATATAATCAACGACATAATAGACAATAAGCTTGCAAAAAATCAATTCGGGTTTAGAAGAGGCCTCTCAACAATGGATGCAATCGAGTACGTCCGCAATATTGAAACAAAAGCAGACCAGGGAACAGCGCGAAACAGGAAATTATGCGCCTTAGTAACTATAGACGTTAAAAACGCCTTAAAGCCTGCTAGCTGGGAACATATTCTGCAATCACTTGAGGCACTACACGTTCCACCCAACCTATGTAAAATTATTGTTTAAGAATGCGTACTGTCCGATACAAGACAGGAAGTTGCTGAAGGAAATATTACTAACAAGCTGAGCACCACAAGGTTCCGTTCTAGGACCTACACTTTGGAACGTGCTCTGGAACGGGCTCATGAGATTGACAGTCCCGGCTGGAGTATGGCTGGCGGATACGCTGACGATGTAGGCCTAATAGCATTAGCAAAGGAACCAGCTAAGCTTCAATACGTAATTAATAGAACACTATTCCTCATAGAGGAGTGGATCTTGGAACGTAACTGCAAATCGCTCCTCATAAAACAGAAGCGCTCCTTCTCACATGGAAAAGAAACTGCAAAGTTCCAAATATACAAATCAAGGGGCAACAAATAAATGTTGTAAAGTCATTAAAATATCTGGGAATTATATTATACCGTGGCTTTTGGTTCTCTAGTTACTAAAAGCCCATGAAGTGGCCCTGCATGAAGTGGCGGACCGTGATTACCTAGAAGCAGGAGAAAATAAACAAGAAGCAAAACACCGAATGTCAGCATTGCGAAAGCCCTAATGACGATGCGGAACACACAATTTTTGATAGCACCGCGTGGGAAACGGAAAGAATAACATTAAAGCGAACGTTAGGAGAGGACATCCAGCCGAGGAATATAGAATTAATGATGAAATCGGAGACAAAATTGAGAGCTGCTGAAAAATAGCCAGTACGGTGGTGCGAATAAAAGCGTCGATCGCTCAGATGAGAGAACAGCACGCACAGATAACTTGAAATAGCGCAGGCAAAGTGAGATAGAGGTCGCTTGAATCCCTAATCCGAGAGAATTCCACTACTCGGGACGGGCGAGCAAACCAATACACCTGAACTTCGCTACCATGAAGATTGCGCAAGTGATACCATGGAGTCTCTAGTGCCAGAAGGGTCACTTGGACTATGCCCTATGTCCAACAAAAACAATCAAAGCTGCATCTGGGCTTTCAGCATAATAGCAGCATTTCGCTTGACTTTGAGCGATTGTGCTCATACTGCTGCTGCTGCATTTAGTAGTATACATTCCACTATACTGTAACACTTGCTGTAATACAGAATAACAGCATAGATTCCTTTTTATTATCTTTGGGCCGTCTACTTTAAGCATTAATCTTAATAATGCCGCTGATTTCTGGTTAGCCTAGTTGCTTGTATGATGTAGATGTTTGTTTAATCAAGGTCCTCTATCTATTGTAACACCCAGATATATTACTTACTCTTACTTGCTATACTTCGTTTTCCGGCGATAGTGCAATTTTTCTGCTTGCCATCCAGCCTGTTATCTTCATCTCGTTGTAGGAATCGACTATGCCAATCAAGAAGTAAATTACTACAAATTACTACAAAGAAGTAAATTACTAGTGGAGGGGCTTGAAACAAGTCCAAGGGGGTAAAGGAGAACAAACTCTATGTTCAAAATGCATTACATCTTTGTCTTGTAAAATAAATCTCTAAGAGGTATTTCCCGCGCTTGTTGTTCATAGCACTTGTTTAGGTACGAAATGAAAGGAGGTACAGAGCTCTGGTAGCGAGCGCGAGACGGTGTAAGGAAGTTGCACTAAAAAATAGCTGATCACAGATCATAAGGCAGTATAATAGGTTATGCTTAAGTTTGATGGGCTATAATAATTTTCTATATCATACAATGCACTTGCATAAAACTCCCCCCCCCTCTCTCTCTCTCTCTCTCTCTCTCTCTTACTCTCCGGCCCATTATAATATTGAGCTATACACAGGTAAATAAGTGTTGAGATAAAATATTTATTTTGCGACAAGCATTAATTTTTTGTTCTTGTATGCTTACCTCAAATACTACAGTCTTTATTGTCTTTTGTATTTATAATAAACGATATGATTTTAATAGTGATCGTTAAATCGGCTGGCATATTCTTCGAAGATAATTATAATACAAAAGTAGTTAGGACGATTCTCTTCATTAGAAAAACCAAAGATAAAGTTTTAGCGAACTAGATGTGAACGATGTTCTTCTGAAAGTTCGGATGCGTTGACGGTGATGTGGATCGGCTTCAATCGGCATGCGCGGAGATGTGGAATTGCGTCGTCGAGTGAATTGAACTTTTAGTCGCTGTCGCCGAAAATATACCGGAAGAGCCGGCGGTGATGGCCTTCACAGGTGATGGGTTACAGTAATCCTTCGGCCGGGTTCGGAGGCAATAGGACGTCTCCTGACGCTGTTGGTGGGATTGCCGAGTCGGGCGGTGTTGATGGATTTTTTATTTGGCTTGGCGATGAATCTGGTAAAGGTAAGTTTATCAAAGAGCGCAACGTCCGTGGACAAGTACTGTGAAGAATGTTTTAGGTGTCGTTTCAATGGCGTTCCTCATCGACGACACGATTAGTTGGTAAAGGGTGAAATGACTGGTAAGAAATTCTAAATAGTCTGTAGATGTGTTGTGTGATACTTAGCTTTACAAATCGTACTTAAAACTGTGAATTTGCTCGCTGTACATAATTTTCAACCACAGTCTGGACGGAATTAATCTGTTTGAGGCTTTTATACGCAAATTGTGAGCGTACATGTTGACTATACGTAACAAGAGCTCAAAAATAGCAACAGTTTTCGAAGTAAACAAGAAAGTTCGTTACGCCATAAAATTGTCCATTGGGTTATGTAGAAGTACATAATATAAGAGAAAATTATAATAGTTGTTCTTAATTAAGCAAGCAATCATCGAAAATTGCGAATCACATATGAGAGACCACAAAGGTAGA
>WYDF02079047.1:0-11202 GCA_009867245.2 Adranes taylori | reverse complement strand
ATAAGATTATTTTGTGTTTTGTATGCGATTTTTATATTGTACGGTTTAAATAACTTGGCTTTTTTATATGTGTCCTTCTCCGTGTAGGTTATTGTTGTATATTTAATGTTTTCCTGGTTATTTTCTGAGGTGTTTCTTCTTGTGTTGTCTTCTTTCATGATCTTATTGTATATATTATTCATTTCTGTTTTATGGTATCCATTGAGTATTCCTATTATATATATTTTTCTAATTCTTTCTTGTGGTTTTCCAGAGAGAGTGGGAGGTTTTTAATCTATTGATGAATGATACGAATGCGCCGTGTTTGTGTTTTTTTGGATGGTTTGATGTAGCATGGATTATATTGTTGTATGTTTCTTTTCTAAAGATTATCCTAGAATATAACATCTTTAGAAAAGAAACATACAACAACAATATAATCCTTTTCAAGGTCAAATTACTCCGGTGCTATGACGTGTGACTTTTTTAAACTCACTTAATCGCTTAAGTATTAAATGAACTTTCGACACAAAAAATTTAATTAAAATCCTTCGTTAAGTTTTTGAGAAAATGGATAGGAAAGTTTGCAAAAGATAAAACACTCTGTATATATTATAAATTGTGATTTCAGAACAAAATGTTTACCTCCTGTCCGCCATGTTGGATTTATTAAAAAAAAACATGAAAAACCGTTCTACGGACTCATTGTCTATATCTGTCCACCAAATTTCATCCAGATTGGTCCCATAGGGAAGGAGAAATTCTGGAACATCCATACGTACACACAAACATACACCGAAAATCGACCCTTCGTTTATTTTTTGAGCAAGAAATTTTCGTTACAAAAATTTTTAATACGAAAAATTGTCCCTTTATGACTCCCCCTTTGAATTGCGTATTAACGGATTGCAGTAATTTCAATACAAGAGACGTACAAGGTGAAATAGAAAAAAATCTCAAAACCTATACATATTACATACATATATGATATATGAAAGATAAAAATTGAAGAAGGAATGAGTTCTTACTAACGCAAAACAATTTAGAATATTTTGCCGACTCAATTACAATAAACATGTGACTGTTTTGTAATATCTTGTCTTTTATTTCCGAGAAAAATGAATGAAAAGATTTGATAACATACCATGTTATAATCGTCCGCATTGATCGAATTTTCTGATAAAATCTTTTCAGCTGATGGTACGTCGACTAAAATTGATGGTTTCGTTTTATAGGAAATTCTATTTGTCGTGTGTACTTGTTGTACACGTAATGCATACTGCTTCATTCGTTCCAAATATTCATGTTGCTGTAAATTGTGCGAATCTATCGCGGCCACATCAATCACATTCCTACAAAATAGTATACAAGAGATGTGAATAAAACTTTTATTCATTATTGTGGAAAAAGTATTTACACAGTAGATACAGTTTTGAGTTTTTAACAATGCAAAATGGAATTGGCCCCAGATAGCTACAGTATCCGGCCTCCTGCTTCTTTTTCTTACCCGGTCGAGGGTTTTATATGTTCAAAATTTTAAAAACTTGTACAATGGTTCAATTTTAAATTTAATTGAAAGCCAAAATTATATGCGCCTATGACGTTGTACAGGAATATTTTGCGCTCTTCAATCCGTATTGTCTATGGCTACAGTGGCGCCCGCAAGGGCGTTGGTGCTAGATTGCGTTTTCCATGAACAAATCTTTTTCTATTGAAATTTAACCTAAATTGCTTAATCTATCTTACTGTTGTGTACTGCGATTAAATGTTCTGATTCGATTTAGCGCTGAAAAGCTTCTTTCGACTGAAGCTGTTCTATACGGAATAGTTAGTATTAATTTCACCAATTTGTATGTTTCAGTGAATTCCGTGTTTCACTCAAATAATTTTTATACAGAAACAGAAGTAAATCATGAATTGGTTTACTTTCAAAATCTACGGATTTGTACAATACACTAAGTTCTGATTTTAATTTAATGAAGTCAAATAAGTTGCAATACATTTCTTGAAACTTTATGAATTTTATTCCGGAAATTTCACTTTATAATTAGTGTACTTGTCAGGACGAAGCAAATCAAAATATGATAAATTTTGAAAAGACGAAAATTGATCATCAAATAGAATTATGCCAAAGTCGTAACTTTGGATATATAAACGTTTATAATACTCTTTATTTTTTATTTCGACACCTATCTCCATGTCGTTCAATTAGTTCAAAGCATCTGTTCCATATTTTTTTAAAACTTTTATTACGAACTTTTATTAAGTATATATATATATATATATATATATTGGTTCATAAATTTTTTCGGTACAAAACAGTATGTCGTACGTTTTAGTTTGTAAAATATCGTAAAATGTATCCGTATATGCAGAGGCTTGAAAAAACTTCTAAAACAAATATTATATCTGGATTTCGAAAAAACGATTCAAAGCCTTGCGATTGAACAATAGTTTGACTATTCCAAGATTCAGATGATTCAATATTTTCAAAAAAATCAATTAGTTCTGTCTGATATTATTTAATAGTATTTGTTAATCGAGATGTAAAGTTCCATCTAGTCGGAGTAACTGAAGGAAGTTTTCTTTGTACAAAATTTTGAAGTGCATTTACTCTTTTTGAAGATTTGGACAAAAAGGCTGATAATCCAGAGAGCGTCTGGAAAATACACGACATAACTTACTTTTCCAAAACTTTTGCTTTCAGACTGTTTAAATCGCCGGCCATTACAGCCGCACCGTCGTAGATTTGCCCAATTATTCTGCCTGCAATATTATGTTTCAACAATTTCTCAAAATAGTTAAATAATCCAGAAGTAGTTCTGTTAGCACTTTCATCAAAACATTCTATGAACCTTTCATTCACTTTATCTTCCTTAACATACCTAATAACTGTTGATAACTGAGACTTGCACTGAATATCACTAACATAATAGAAACAAATTCTGCCTCATTTATATCTGTTCTACTATAACAGTTTGCAATGCACTCGATAAAGACATTCTGAAGTATTGGGTAACTTTTTAGCGAGAAATGTGTTTGTCTTTGTTTAATAAAAAATACGCTAGTCATTTACCAAATTGTTAGTTATTTATCGATTTATTGAAAATAGTCAGATCAAAAGAAAATGAAAGTTTACCGTCAAAAATATGTTTACTTTTCTTTAATTTATTAAAATACTTGTGTTTGCATACATTTATTCGAAACAGAAAGTGAGAACTTTTCGGCGAAATTTCCCATCCTGTGTAAACAGTTTAAATTTAGTTTTTTAACGAAAGTACGCAATTTTAAGTCAATATTCGCGTTATGGAAACGACTCTTATAACGGGTGCGGCCGGATTCAGATCACACATGAAGCTCTGCCGCGATAGTAGAAAATATGCACTGGTACTAAACGCTGAACTATACGCTTTATTTGCATTGGTAATGCGGTGACTAGCATCGTCATAGGTGCGGTAGTTAATACAGCGTCAGACATATCATGTACATGCGGAAATACGCTACTCTTTTGCGCTAAAGTGTCATCTGCTTGTATAAAAAAAAACACAAATATTCATACACACAAAAATTGCAATAAAATTTAAATACGAAAAACAAAAAGCTGAGAAAGTAAAAGTTTCAACTTTTCATTAGGTGTGCGGCGCACACATGGAAAATCCGTCACTGCGAACGGTTCATCTAAATAAAAACGAATGTGACAATTTGCTGAATTTTAGAAGAAATATAACTCTTGCACTGCTTACGATACATGGAAAGCCACCAACAAAAGGTAAATCTTTACAGAATGTGATTGTCGACATAAGGTATGATAGTCGAGAACATTGGCAGTGCCCACAGACTTTGTAAATTTTGTGGAGGAAAAAGTAGATAGTTTTAGTTTTATTTTTTCCTTATAAACCTTATGCACTAATGGCTTAAGGGGAACCCGAAATCTTGAGAGGATTCCGAAAATTAAAAAAAAAAGATTCGTTGTTTTAAGAATTACAATGGGACCCGAAAATGTTTTAGGTTAGGTAGATGCATCTCATATATTAAAATGTTAATAACCACAAATACATATACAGCCTAAAATTACTTATCAGATTGAATTCGGAAATGTATATAAATACTCTTAACATAACTTACGTAGCAGTTTCTTGTAAAATCCTATTCAATGCAGATTGCTCATCAGTCTTTTTGGGTACGCTATTGATATCATTATTGTAATATTCTTCGCTAAAAACATGAAACAATAAAATCATTGGCCTTGACATTAAATTATTCTATTTTACATAACCGTCCGTTGGATAGCATTATTTGAAACCGGATCTACAAGTAAATGCGTTCGTTCATTAGGCTCACCATTCTAAAATACAGGAAATAACAACATCAAAATGAAATTTCGGTATGAATTCTGCTAAAAAACTCACTTGAGAATTACTATCGTCTTTACAAAAAAAGCTATAACAACACCCCATTCTTATATTATTGTTATACTACAGTTGGTTACAGTTACACAAATTTTTATCAAACAGAAATAATTTTATTGATTATTTATAACATGAAATTAAATTCTTGTAATCAAGAAGTATTAATTGTTTATATAATTAATTTTTTATGAAATATTTGTGTGTGTAAGTGGCTTATCAGTTTCAAAACATTGACCAATCATAACTTTTTAATCTTTTTTAGATTCTTTTTGTTGGTTATGTTAGATCATTGATAATAATTTTATTCTCTAGTGTCGTAAATCTTTTCAATTCGCACATTCCCATTTTATTTACATATAGCAACACTAGAGGTCAGTTTTGAGGTTAATATTTTCCTTTCGATTTATTTTCTTCGCAAAACAGTTAGTCAATTTGTTTATAATAATTTGTGAGCCGAGTATCTATTTATTATCAAAATGTTTTAACAATTAACATTTTATTATTCGAAAAAACAACGTTTAGTAACCTTTTCTTTTATTGTAATAAAGTACTTCTCGCTAAAAGACCCATAACAGTTTTGTTTCGGGCATGTAAATACCCCTTTATCAGAACTACATATAACAGTTTTTAGGCAAAACTTTGGGTTTCTAACAATCATTTATATCATATTGACAATATTATTTAATATCCAAGTTAACTCCAAGTTAACACTTCAAAACTTATGATTTAAAGGTGTTGCTGTTTAAAGATCATTTAAGACCTGTTAGTTATAATATGATTTTTAAATAATTAAGAGATAAGAAGTCTGTGTGTGAATAAACAATTTTTTATTTTGTTTTACAATTTTTGTGTTATTTCTATAGGTTTTTCTAGTTTTTTCTTCTCGAATTTAAGTTTTTCTTAGGGTGCTTCGTGTGGCTGATCTGAATCCATGAGCGTGTTTTGGGTCTCTATGTATCATTTTGCCCCATTGTTCGATAGTTTTATCAACACTATTAGACATATAATCTTTTCTGAATGGATTATAACTTGATATGGCTTGTGTGCCTGACGTTTTAGCTACAGAAAAGTTGTGGAAATTATTAATATGTTAATTTTATATCACACAAAATGAATAAAAATCTATTCAACAAAATTAAATATCTATTAAATAATAAATTATTTGAAACATGTAAAATATAGATATCAATACAAGAATATATTATATATAGAGATATAAAATACCATGGAAAGGTTGTATCAAGTTTACTTTGACCAAAGCAAACAATATTTATATCCAATTGCGTATTTAGGTGACGCAATTTAGTGAGGTATGAGGCGTATTTAGTGTGTTGACTAGGGGACTTAAGCTTCTTCCCCTGTCTCTCCCTCTGAAATTTTGTTTTCTTTTTTTCATTTCAGTAGTGGTTTTTACTGATAAACATACATACAAATATACGTAACAATGCTACAATTTTTGTAGCCCAATATACTACTAATTTTGAGTACTGTGTACTTTTCAAGAAACTTTTTAATGGCAGAGCAGTGATAGATGTACGTGTCTATGCTAAACGACTCTTACTTTAATCAACTACTGACCATGCTTTTAATACAAAGTATACAATAGACTACAGTTATTGAGAGTATTATTACAATGTATGAACGATTGGATGATGGATTAATTGGCCGTTCAAAACATTTTGAATTTTTTTTAGCTACTAAAATAATTTAAAATGAAATATAACTTGGCATTTGCTTAATTTATTTTAAAGATTGTTAGTTAGAAAAAAATATAGATTAGAAGATACAGTACAAATGTATTTATTTATTAACAATTTAGTAAATGTTTTACAATTAATTTTAATATCAGAGATGTATGAAATTCTAAATCCGATGAACTTATACATTACAATTTTTAACAGTTTGCTATAAAACAATATATTTTTAAACAATATCGTAGACTGACACATATACAAAGGCAAAACAAGTAATTATTTCTTTAACTTGGAATGATGTATTTTATCTCTTATAATCAGTTCACCCAGTTTCGATATTGCATCTTGATATTCAGTGATTCCTGAAGCACCCATCGCAGTGGCTCCAGAACCATCTAAACCACCACCATCTATGTAATAATAATGGGACTATATTAAGCAATGTCTGTATACCGCAAAAAAATTATTACTTGAGGAACGAGAAAATTAAATTATTATTTCTAATTGAACATAAAAAACACATTTAATTAAGTTGAGTATCCAGATGTTTTGACAACTTGAACCTAATCGGGCACATTTCTTTTATGTTGAACTGCTTATTCTGAAGAACTTACAATAAAATATTGTGTGTCTTGTCGATCTTCAGCCTGTAAGCATCCACTCCTGAAGATATGACTCTTCGATTTGTAAGTCGTTCTCTCTTCAGTCAACAATTAGTTTTTTCCCGCGTGACGCTGCATGTTCTTTTGCCATCTTGTCTGTATTTGACCTCTGCTCCTCTTTAACTCTCATGGTCTCCATTGCATCAAAGTCTTGATCCATTTAAGATTATATCTCGCCATGTGACCCGCATACTACCATTCCAGTCTTGCCATTCGTTCCACCATATCTATGACCCCGTTCCCCTTCTGATTTTCTCGTTCCATATCGCTCGTTGGCAGATCTGAGGTCGGTTTCCGCTGCTTTCTGAGAGAGTCGCCGTTTTGAGCCCGTATGTTGATACGTGTTATATCCTTTTTCTTGAGATTTATAGCATTTTTGATTCTGGGAGGATGTAACTGAGTCTGCCCAAAACTTCCAATGTCAGGCTGATATGTCTCGTGATCTATGCGGATTGATTGTCCTTCCCCATTATCAAATTGTGCCCTAGTTATATGTATTCATCCACTCTTCCAACGGTGTGATTATCGATAACAACCTGTTTGTCGTTCGGGTTCATAATTTTTATTCTTTGCAGGTGCATTCTCCTTCAGGTTCACTTTCTCTTGTGGTGTTTTTAGAAGAAGGTGTTTAGGCAGTACATCTCCTCTTTATTGAGAAAGTCGATCATCGCTTACCCTCTTCGGTTTTGCTTACCCATGCCCAAGGTGCCTACATATTACAGATACGTTTCAACTCTTGCTCCAACATTGGCATTGAAGTCGGCAATTGTGATGGTGAACTTGGCCTCCTCTCTATTCTTTGCGCCAGTTACGTCATCATAAATTGCCTCATTTTCCAGAAGTGGGTGCATTTGCTTGTATTATCTGCATGTTGTACTTGGTGTTGGTTTCGAGTGTTATGACTGTTCGAATTAAATACATTTTAAATAAATTCAGGCTTTGCTTGTAGGCGAAAAATATATGTAGACGAAAAAATCTGTAAGGTGAATTTTGTGTGTACTCCATGGTCGAAATCAATCAGGAAATGAATTTAAAACAGTTGCTCATAAATACTTAGCTACCTTTATCACCACCTCTTAATTTTCCGCCGAAACCATCCGCTTTTTTCGTGCTGGACATTACACCTGGTCTGAAAGCGATTGGTTTTTGATTCGGTCTGCATGGATCGCCCGGAATGCGTACAGATTCCGCACATGGAGCCGTACCAGCGATGCCAGCCGCACGCATCAAATCATCATAAGGAGCTGATGGGTATTCATCTGAAATACAAAGTGATTAAATGCATCTTTAGATCATTATCCGATCTTTATAGTAAATTTCTTCTACAAACACATTTGTTTAATTTTGCGGAGTTTTCAAAACTAGATCTAAAAAGTCTTCCATACGACAGCGATTTGCTTGCACGGTATATTTGCGCAAAGTATATCGTACAGTCAGATCTTACCTGCCAGCACGTACCAACTGTAGTGCCAAAAAAAGTCTCCTGATGATGAGCATTATTTGGAAATTACACAGATGTATTGAAACACGCTAAGTTGTATTCTAACTTAAAATCTGGTACATATATTAATAACACTAGCCTGTGATGGTTCTGTTTTTAACTTAAATGATTGACTCCAATGTATCTTGGTACGTTGAACCCGAAAATGACCTTAGTTACTTTCCATCACGTCAGAATTGTTTGCAAATTGCAATTTGTCAAAATGTGTTATATATCGAAAAAAAATCGCAAATATAAGACGTACTGACAGATTTAAATACATACGAAATGCTGCCATCTGTCGGTTTATGATGAAAACGAATCGTTGACATTATAAACCGGCAGGTGGTAGCACTTTCGTCATTAAACGTGTTGTACATCTCAGGTATTTGTGTCGGCGGTGCAACATCCGGCACCATTGTAGTATTCCATCTTCCGTGGTAACGCTTTTCCATTTCTTTGATGTCCTGATGGAATCTCTCACCCACCTCTTCACTAAAAGTATCCAGATTCTCAGGAAAGTAGGCCAAATGTGAATGTAGGAAATGAACCTTGAAACCCATGCAACAACCAAAATTTTGGTATTTCTGCAGTATAGTGTCAACGATATATTTGAAATTGGGATCTTTATTGTTGTCCAGAAACTTGGTTACTACGTCTTTAAACGCGACTCAGGCTTCTTTTTCTGCAACTTCCATTTTTTCCCCAAAATTTCCATCTTTGCAAAGTTTTCTAATGTCCGGACCCGTAAAGGCACTTTTAATTTTGCTGCTGACAAGGCTGGAAATTTGTTACAAATATACTGTAAACATTTATCACCTTTTGGTTAGGCGTTCACAAATTGCTTCAACAAGTCTAATTTAATATGTTGATGTGGAAGAAGAACTTCCATTGACTCGAGGAGAGGTTTTTGGAGCACATGTACTCCAGATTTCAATGACGCTCGTTGTGGCCAATCTTTCTGTTTCCAATGATTTTCGCTGTCTCTGCTATCCCACTCACATCAAAAACAAGGAAACTTTGTGTACTCGCATTGGATCATCCATTGGATCGTCCAGGGATCATCGATATTACTTTGAGATCACCACACATGATACACTTATGATCGTCGTACTTAATTTTCTTGAGAACAAATTGTAAATTGTCATACCGTTCTTGTAAGTGCACATAATGCCCTATGGGTATTGACGCATACCTGTTTCTGTTGTGAAGTAAGACAACTTTAAGGCTTCATTTCGACGAGTCGATATATAGTCTCTAACCAGTGCTTTCGTATGGAATATTGAATGTCTTAATTGCAGAATAATGTTGAATGGCAGAACACTAAGCCGCCTTCTTCGGAAAACTATGGAATAAAATATTTTTCTCTGTACCTGAACCAGGAAAACGAAACGCCAGTTGCGAGCAAATTCTTATCTTTAAGCCGTGAACCAAGCAATTCTGAAGTCTCTTGGTCAGTTTGTGTAAATGGTTGTGGAGCAGAATTGCCAGGTTTGTACTCCACTTCGTTATATTCGGTTTCTTCACTTGATTCAATTTCTGAACCATCTAGTTCAGGTAAATGTTCGGGTTGCATATGGGCTGGTTGCATCAGGGACAGGACGTAAAGCCGATGGCAGATTTGGATAGACGATGTTCTTTTTATTCTTTAGATTGAAACCGCGAACATCAGTTAAACAAAAGTAACAATCACCACTATGATTTTGTGTCTCCCGCCAGACCATCGGAACACCAAATCTCAAATAATGTGGATCACCCTTTGGACATCCTCTCAGTCCTTCAACATACGTATAGCAAATATAGTGGGGTGCCCATATTTTGCCTTGATCTCCTACTTTTACACCGAAATACGCGAGATACACTTGTCGCACGAAGGATGTTATATGTCTGTTTTGTCTTGACACCATTAACTCATCACAAATATAACAAAAGGGATATCATCTTGAGGGCATTTCGAACACTGTATGTTTCCTTTTTCCCGTATATTCGCCGACACAAACACTTTTGATCGCGGTGATGACAGATGGCATTTCCTATGTATTTACATATAACATATTTTGACAAGTTGAAATTTGCATAAAATTCTGACATTTTTGAATCCAGCGCACAAATATACACAGGAATCCATCATCAAAACTTGAAAACCATGATACAACCGAAAAAATGTAGGTCTGTGTTATTAATTATATTTGTAATTAAAATACATGATGCTCTTTAATTTAATCCCCGAGTCGTGACCCCACAAAAAATGGTACGTGATAATTTGGTGGAGGCGCCAGGCATTTATTTGATATTTTCAAAATTCATCAAAATTTTTGTTCTGATAGTTGAATTGTTTTTTTATTAAAATTAACTCATTCAGCATGATATATTTAATAATATCCAACTAATCAAATTTATTATTGATTTCTTCTAATTTTATTTCTCGTTATTTAACTTCGGAAATTATTTGTTTGCTGCTTATAATTGTATGTACATATTTCGTGAATTATTGATCCACTTTCGCATTTTTATCAACCACTGTATCTATTTTTATTCATAGCCATCGTATAATTATATTCGACCTTGAATTAGGGCTGTTTATTGAGAGATTCGTTAAAGACAAACAAATATTATGTTTTTCTTACTGATTATGAAAATAGATATCACGCAAAATATGAATATTAACTTTGTTAAGCATATTTCATTAAAAGGATTATTCGCATGCTATTGAATAATTCATTATGTCCTAAGATAATTTTGGATTATTTTAATATCTAGAATATGTTTTTTTTTGTCAATTTTTTAAAACTTAATTTCACTTCTATTGAAACCTAAAACTCGGTCTCGGTCTCGAGATCAACCAAACAAAAACAAAAACGCTAGTACAAAAAAGAGACAACAGGGCAACAAGAATGACTTTAGAAGACAACATCGAGTCAGTGGAGCAATTTGTATATCTGGGAGTGGAACTGAACTCAGGCGGTACAGAAGATGGA
>WYDF02079025.1:0-11203 GCA_009867245.2 Adranes taylori | reverse complement strand
TTGTTGATGAGCTTGGTGATATCTCGATATTCCGCCGATTCTCTCTTCCCATCTTCAATCAACTTCCTCCTATCCTCGATGAGGCTCGTTGTTGAGCTTTGACTCATTTGCTTGAGCTGATTTGCATTATGTTTGGATAAATCCATTCATCAGATCGACGATTTTTGAGTTCAACTCATCAATGAGAATATTTTGCGTATCAAGGCTGTTCAATTCTTCATTCCCTGTTTCGATGTACTCAGCACTTTTCTCTTTCAATTTATTCATGTCTACGACGACATTCTTCTTGGTTAACTTTGCTTTTTTTTGCATTACTACATTTAACTTTGCATTACTACATTTTTTGAGTAGATGGTGTTCAATTTCTCTCTATGACGAGTGAAAATGTGTACCCAGTGTCCCATTACTCTGAGCAGTATGTCTGGCCCAGCCGACGTGATCGATTCGAAGGTGTTTTAACCAGAAGTATATAAAATGTAAAAAAGTGCTCATTTGCAGTAAAACCAGAAAAATTGAAGGTGAATATTCTCATCCGATTTAATCATGTAAATAGGCAAATAAAACCAATGAAATAAAATAATATACATTTGTTTTACATATTTAATATTTACAGTAGACAATAAAATAGATTTAATAATATCATTCTATTAATGTTTAATTTTGTTTAGAAAATGTTGTATTTTCTTTCTAAATCACGATGAATACGAAATTAGTATAAGAATATACTTAAGCATGGGAATACTGGCTTTCGATTAAATGGGAAACTGATATGACACGAAACATTTTATCCACAATGTAACACGACACAACATTTTTCCTGCATATGGTCCCATTAACCAGCCAAATCCTTCCATTACTACACTTATACTCCTAAAAGTACACTTTCTGATAATTCATTCCAGTGGTGACACACGACATACTTGTTAGAATGTGTTGTAAGGAACATAACTTTACCATTATTATCAAGCTGATAATTATATGCAACACAAGGTGCCTTCTTCAGTTGTTAACGTACAAAATCTGATTGTTAGCTCCCTTAAAACAATCCATTATGTTTAGCATTAATTTTGATCCCAGCAAGGTCATCATGTTTAGTGTATGAGGCGAAAATGATTAACTTGAATTATTTGTTTGCTCTGATGGCAGGTATAGCTTTAATTTTATCGATTTAGTATTATTCCTACATAATTTATAAACTAGTTGACAGTGTACGGCTCAATGTCAATTCGAAATCTGTTATTTACAGAGAATTTGAATTTTCTAAGATTAAATTTTTTTAAATGTGCCAGAAGAATATTATACAGGTTATAATTTAAGAGATTGTTCTTAGGCATGCTTAATTGATATCGGATTGTTCTTATATTGTGCCCAAACCTAGTGCTAGATATATGGTCAGATCAAGTCAGTTCAAATCAGATCAAATCAGATCAGTTCAAATCAGATAAAATTAGTTTAAATTAGGTCAAACCAGATCAAATCAGATCACATCAGTTCAAATCAGATGAAATCAGTTAAATCAGATCAAATCAGTTCAAATCAGATAAAATCAAATCAACTCTGATCAAATTAGATCGAATCAGCTCAAATGAGATCAAATCAGAACAAATCAGATCAAATTAGATGACATTAGATCAAATCAGAACAAATCAAATCAAATTAGTGCAAATCAGTTTCAATCAGATAAAATCAGATAACATCAGCTCAAATCAGCTCAAATCAGATCAAATCAGAACAAATCAGAACAAATCAGATCAAATCAGATCAAATCAGATCAAATCAGATTACAATAGATCAAATCAGAACAAATCAAATCAAATTAGTTTGAATCAGTGTTCATGCGCATGCGCAGATTAAACAACTAATAAAACTATAATAGGCAGGCGATTGGCCTCGTACGCCAGACGGCTATTTTAGAAATTAGTCAAAAAAAGAGTCAAGAGAGATCGTAGGCCATGAAAAATCCATTCCGTAGGCAAATACTGGGAAAGAGTGAGTCAAGAGCAGCCTTAGGCCGCGGCAACGCGGTGAGCGAAGTTGTCCGCGTGTAGGCAAGTACAGGAATCGGGGGATTAATGGGTAGGTGAGTTTTAGCTCATGCAATTTTTATTTAATTTACCCTACACAACCAAACTGAATTTACGAGTTATAAGATGATAGTAAAATGTAGTAAATATAATTGTCTGGATGGGTTCCAAAACTCGTTTCTCTTCCATGGCTTTTGATCGAGTGTGTTGTCCTAATAACTCTATTCAGCAATGTTCATGGAGAACAATTAATCGATCAAGAATTATATACAAACTAAATTTTATAATAAGAAACTAAAGTTTTCATCTCAAACAGATACCATTTGAATGAATCATCTGCGCCAAAACAAAATCACCTGTTTTTTCCAAAACCCGCTTTGAAGTCGTTACATTGGGAAGTGCATAAACATTGTGAACCGTCATTTCTTGGTTGTATTAACTATTTAAGGAAACGTATTGTTTGTAAGTAAAACATTTTTATACTGTTTAAAGGTAATAACATTTAGGAATGGTTTAATACAGTTTCGGAAAATATACTTTTTGTAGGAAAAAATTGGACTTTTTTTTATAAGGTTACTTCAGTTAACCTGAAAAAAGTAAACAAATTAGTAACAAAACCGAAATGTTCAGTACTACATTTTTGATTTAAACATTTAATATTGATATTAATTTTCTCCATTAATAATGTAATAACAAATAATAATCGGTTTATTGAACTAAATTGATTTATTAGATGATTCTAGTTTAAATTCTTTGTTATGTTTTTCTTACTAATTTTCTTTTTTTCCTCGTTATTTTTTTCTTTTTTAATGATTTTTTTAAATAATTTTTCTTACTTTTATTTCAATCTAAAAAATATAAAATTTTTGTTTTAACATTTACAAATTATCTTTTATAAACTCAATCTAGAATCATTCAAGTTTTTATTTTAACTTTTGGTCTGAAGAAGTATTTCGTGAAACATCACGAAGTTTATTACAATCATATAATTAATCTATTTCCTATTAAAATTATGTAAAGTATTAATAAAAAACTGGATTGATTAAATTTATAAAATTTTTATTTAGAAATATCTTAAATAATACGTTTTTAATGGATGCTATATTTTAGCAATTGATTTAAAACGTTCAGACGACACATCAGTTGTAACTATGGAACAAAAGTGGACACAGGAAAATAATTCCAAAGAGATTAGTATTGTGGAGGAGGAATGTGTGAGGAAGCGAGAAAGGGCCGACCGATTGGCGAATCCGTTCGAAGGACCTTTGGAACGGTTCCAATGGCGCACCACAGCGAGCTATTACATGTGCTGGTACACAATGAGTGAGGTGATTAACATTTCTAGTCGATCTATTTTAACTTAACATTATTGAATGGGCAAAAAAAGTTTTAAACTAGCGATTAAAGAATGGTGTGCAAAATTTATATATATGAGATTGTTCAATTGCTTAAAGCTTAAACCTAAATACCTTGCTAAATTTTGTAACATTTAAGGAATGCAAAAATCACGTACAGTTAGCCCAACATAACGTAATCACTGAAAGTATAATCAATAATAAATTTATTTTATATAAATACAAAACTCTATACGAGGTATGGTCAAAAATACGCAGAATTTTCATTTTTCTCAAATGACTATTTACTTATTCCTCAATGTTAACATTATCCCCTTCAAAGTAATCCCCATTGGGCAAAATACAATTTTGCCAGTGCTTTTTCAACTGTTCGACGCAAGTCTGACATTCAATTCTCCATATAGCATTTAATTGCTTTAGCGATTCTGTTTTCTGTCATAAGAATCAGCAACAAGTCAACCTTGTATGATCTTTTTCTTCTTCGGGAATAGAAAAAATCACAAGGTGCAATATCGGGCAGAAACGGAGGATGCGGAGTCATAACGGTATTGTTTTTTTTTTGGCAAATTTCACATGTAAGCAATAAAGGGGTCGTAGGTATATTATCGTAGTGCAATCGTGAGAAGTTACCTTGCTACAAATTTTGACATTTTCTTCGGATTGTTTTAGGTAAACGGCGTAATTTTTTTTTTGTAGACGATACGAGCTACAACCAATACACAATGCCATTAATGTTGAAGAGAACTGTGTGTGAAAGCTTTTTCCACTCTTGGATCTTCAGGAAGTTTCCGGTGGGACGATTGGGGCTTAGTTTCGACGTTATATCCATCCACTAATATTTCGCCACCAGTTATGATTTGTTCGAAAAATTCTGGATTCTTCTTGAACTGTTTAGGCAAGCGTCAATTTGGCACTGATTTTTACCTAAATGCAAAACTTCGGGAATAAATTTTCCTGCATTCGTTTCATGCCCAAAATGTTCTAAATAATAGCTTGACATAAATCAAATGAAATCCCAACATCTTCAGCAACTTTTTGATTGTCCCCAACTCCATCTTTTAGATGTTGTAATCAGATATTGATATGTTAGGAAACCCAAGACGCTCGGTATTCTTAACATCTTCGCAGCTCTACTGGAAACACGGGTTCTACTTATAAGTGCTTGTTTTTTTTTATAGAAGAATTACCAACATTATCTATTAACAGCCCAGCTCAGTTCTGCACTTTATTTTATTCTTAACAGAAATGGAAATTTCGATGGATGTACCAAGTTTCTTCTGAACGATTTTTTAAGATTGCATTAGGCTCAACTCAACAAAAAATACCTAGAATTACATTCTTTTTTCTTCGTAATGAAACTTGTATTCTTCTTGTTTGGACAGCCTAATGACAGGTATGTTAAAAGGTCAGTGATGAATTTCGTGGAGGTCGACTAAAATCAGTTATTACAAATAATATCGAATCTAAAAAAAAAAGATCAAGGTGTTTTTAAGTTCTAGGAAGTGAACTTAATTAAATGAGATTCTCTGTCAATTCCACGTGTTGAGTTATTGTGGAATACCCCATTGCTCTTCATTATTTTCAGACACTCGCTATAACAATTTGCCATCACAAAAACTCATCTTCCTCGCTTGAACTCATTTCTGCGACGTTTGCTATAACCATACAATATTTTCTATACGCACTCTCCTCCTTTACCAGTTCCTCCTCTCTCCTCCTTTACCAGCTCCTGAATCTGCAACGGAACTCGCCGCCAGCGTCAATCCTTGCGTGCCTGCTGTGCGCACACTCTATGTTAGCAAGTATTGTCAGAGGGTCAGCGGTTAGCCCATCGGTGGCTGGTACAGTCCCCATTGGAAACCATTGTTCTAGAAGATTGGAGAACAAAATTAGTTTGCAAGAAAATTGATAAAATCAGAAAAATCGAATCTATCGAATCTAAGCCGGAAAGTTTGCATCATCCGTGAGCTCTTACACAGCATGTCTACTAATTTTAGGCAGAACATCAAATTACTGTATCACTTCCTGTACGTACTTGATTTAACACTTAAATTCGTAATACTCTTGTCTAGATTTCAAGTTGAGATAAACATACGAGGGTAGGCTGAAAACTAATGCACACATGCTTGTGGAATGCGTACAAAAGTAAATAGCAAGATCGGGCAAAAAGTGTAATGAAGTACAATTCTTAAGCTTCAAAATGATATATTTATTTTTCAACGTAGTGACCGTTAAGGCTAACAGATTTCTCCCAACATATATCAAGTTTCTTCATGCCATCATTATAAAATTCTTCCGACTTTTCTCGAACCCAGGACTTTACAACTGCCTTCACCTCATCGTCTGAGGCGTAATGATTACCCTTGAGTTGTCTCCTGACGAGAGGAAAAAAATTAAAAGTGTAAGAACGGGGAACGAAGGAGGGTTTGGAATCGGTTCAAACTTCAGCTTTCGCAGAGCCTCACAGAAGTTCTGCAGTTGCGCGAGGTGCGTGGACGAGCGTTATCATGTTGCAAGATTATTGACTCCAGGCTGCCTCTAACATGACAAACTCGGCGTCGGACGTGTTTTAGTCTTTATTTACTGAGAAGAATATACCGTTGACCCTCGTTTTCAGAAACTCGGTGACATAAACCTGATAAGCATCTCAAAACAGAGTCAAAAGAATTTTTTGGCGGATGTTTGTGTTTCGAACTTTTTCGTCTGAAGGGGAAGACGTATGTCGATATTCAGCGTTCTGTGAGATGGCGTGGTACCACCCATCGTGCACAGATTTTACTGTATCCCAATTATACAATAATGAAGCTGACGCGTTCCTTAGAATTCCAATCTGGTTCGCGATGCTCTTCTGAGTGATCGGACGTCCGCTGCGAGTTTCATCAACAATTATGGCTTTTCCAGGTTCGCTATTACGAAATTTTCTTACATCGATTTACAGTAGACCTATCAATAGCATCGTCACCATAAATATCCTTTAAACGCTGAATCTCAGTAGGAGTCACTTATTCAACAGTTAAAAATTCGATAACAGCACGCTGTTTTACTGATTGAAATATCACCAGGACAAGTCTCCATACTTTCGCTTCTCAAAATAGTTCAGTCATCAAGAAAATTTTATTACGAATTTTGCTTTAAAACGTATTCAGGATTATATCCAATTAATATCATTTAGCGTACGTCACTGTTATTAGCTTTATCTTATTCCCTGATCTTAATAACGGTTTGATAAACACCTTCCGGATCCAAGCAACAAAACCAACACATTCCAATAAACTTTCAATTCAATGATGTACAGGTACCTGTTTTGAAACACTTACACGACCGCTGCGACAATTTCGCCTATTGTTTGGATACAACATTTGGGCCTCGAAATGTTGACTTCCGTGCGGTAGACGACGACGAGCCGTTTGCGTGCGCGATGTATAGTTTCTGTCCGGACCCATGTTGTCAGAAAAGGCACGCGGAAAAGGCGGACGTGTGCATGTCGTCTTTGGACGACGATCCGTGTTTCCGTACAGAGAATCGAGATGCCGAGCAGAAGAATGATAGCGATGCGAATGTATTACAGCGTTGTACGCTTGAGAGAATGGACAACATGGATTTTAGATCAATCGTATTGAACAGGTAGTTGAGAAGTAAAAGTTATAGTTAAGGATTTAGGTGAATGCTGTATACACAGTGAAATCTTTATTTAAAGAATATTTTAGAGTTTATGCCATATACGTTCTTATATCTTTATCAAGCGGTTTATTTTTATTAAGTTCATGAATAGAAATTTATTGCAAATAATTAGCACAAATAAATTTTCTTTCTAGGACAGCCGTATATATACATATGTTTTTACAAATCGTGTATTTAACACATTCAACTTAACTAAAAACTAATATGATATTCTTATAAAAATGTAGGCAAAGGTGCGTATAATGAAAAGTGTGAGTTTTTGGAAAAGAAAGTAAAATAGGATTTACGACAAGTAAAAGCAGGATGTTTAAATTGGGAAGAATACGCAACACTAAGGGAGAAATAGAAGAAGGAAGAAGGACCTTGCAAAGTTATATTCGAGAAAGAAGATATGGGAGAGATGACGGCTATGGAAACATAGCGCAAGCTGTGGAAGTATTTGAGGAAAAAGGGAACAGTTGGGAGAGAAGGGAAAAGATTGATGTAAATTTGAGCGAATCTGAATAGAAAATTAAAATTTATGAATGTGGAAGAAAGGAGGGAAGTGATAGAAGAATGGATACAAAAATATGATATATATGTGAAGATATTAGAGTTGAGGAATTAGTAAGGTAAATTAAAGCTACTTGTGCAGGGCCTATAGACATTTGGGAGTGCATGAATGAAAAGGATTTAAGAGCGATAGTGAGAGGAAGATTGGGATACAACGGACTGTTAAGAAATATTCATGGGTTTTTCTGTTTCATGGGTTTTTTATAGTTTTGTTTTTCTGGGGAGCATCGGACCACCCCAGTGAGAGGAATGAATGGGATATGGAGAGGTGAAGTGGAAATTCCCGAGGAATGGGAGAGGGGAAATCATTCCAGTATAGGGAAGGGGTGATGTGAATAGCTATAGAGATGGGATGATTATGAATAGAGTGTACAGATAGCTTGCGAAAGTTGTGAATAGAAAGTGACATGTTTGAGAAGGGTGATTTATCGTGCACAACGGCAGATAATGTTTATTCATAATTATATCATTACGAAAGAAATAAATAGAGGAAACAATGTATATATTTTATTTTTGGATTGGAAGTCAGAATTCAAGAAGTGGAGTAGGAACCGAATGGCGAATAGAATGAAGAAGGTTGATACTGATAGGTACATAAACAAAGTACTCAAGCAAATGTATGAAGGGAGTATGGTGCAAGCCATAGTGTGTGAGAATGTTTGGGTGAGACAAGTGTACTCATATTTCAGAGTGTATTCATAAGAGGATAGCCAGGAGGGATTATTGTTGGTGCAAGAGAGATATGTGACCATGCGGACGACATTCCGTATGACATGGTGTCTTATGCAGATTATATGATGGGTTTTACAGGAAAGAGTGAATATATGAACGAGATGATTGGGATGCTCGTTCATTGGGAATATATGAACAAGGATGGACGCCGAGTGAAATTGTTTTGAGCGAAATTGTAATTTGTAAATGTTAAGTGGAGAGATTTTAAGAAAATGGTAAAATATGAATGGAATGTGATTATTGCTATGTTAGAGAGAGTGGTGAAATGTGTATTATGACTTATGTATTCATGAAATTAATATAAGGGTTCATGGGAGTTTGTGGATGAGGTATAAGGCAAATGTTTATGAAAGATTCGATTGCTGATGGAATGCTGGGAAATGGAAATAAACGAAGGGAATTTGTGGTTAAATATATGCTGGAGGAAATAAAAGAAGCGGAGGAGAAGAATATTTAAGATTGTGAAGATATAACGGGAGACACAAATACATTAGAAGGCCAGATATTTGGCAAAAGGCATAAATATGAAAGATGAGATATTAAGCGCTAGATTTAAATGCAGGAGTATGAAGAGAGTTAATTGGTTTTGTATGAGCGTGAATGAAAGGTTGTCTAAGATATGTGGTATGAAGGTAGAGTTCTGGAAACACTGGCCGAAGAGATCCGTAGGAATCTTATGCATCGAGGAAGAGAAAAAAATGGCGCAGAAATGGGGAAGTAGTTTAGGAGAGATAGAGCGGGGACAGGAATAATGAAAAAAATAACAAAACGGATGAAGGAGTTTTATGAAAAAATTGATTGAGTTAGTTTTCCTCACTCTTCAAGGAAGCCAAAAGGAATTTATTCTTTGGTTTATATTTATCATTAATTACTTATATTTTGAGAATGGAGATTTTCATTTAGGTTAACGATGTAATTTTGTAAAATTGTGTTATGCCAAAATAGGTTATAAATATTTTTTGTAGCGTGCACCTCTAAAGAATCTCAACTTCAGCACCTATAAAAAAAGACGTCAAAAAAGACGTCATTATGGAATTTAATAACAGAATATCAGGTTTGTTTGCGGCTATTTGATGGGTTGTAGGAAAACCGTAGTTCCAAAAGATTTTAACGGTGTCATTTTCAACTACGCTCTCAATAAATATCCTTAACAACGTAGGGTGCAAACGGGTCTTTGCTTATACCGTAAGAATGACGCATATGAATAAATAGCACCTTTAAGGCGTCATTATGGCGCTGGATGTATTTTGTTCTCCTATACACCGGGACTGCGGAAAGAAAAAGAAGTAGCATCTCTAGCTGAGACTTGCAAGCCCGCCAGTTCGTATCTGCCACCTCTACCGCTATTATATTCTTTCGGCAGGCAAGGGTGTTTGTGACACCATATTGCATGTAAAAATAAATCCCTCCGTCTCAGATCGCAGACCAGCCGATCTTAGAAAATCGCATGTTAAATGCGGTGATAGCGCTAACCCGGCAATAGACCTTGCACAGATTTATTCTGATGGAGTTCTGATGGATTAAAGAACTTACCCTTCGATTACGGGATACTTAGAAGAAATAGAGGAAAACAGTTTTTACTAGAGAATAACGACTTCATGAATATTATTCATAATTTTGAAGGCTCCATCAGGAACGATCATACTTACCAGATTTTTATAAATTTGCAACTCAGTGGCTTTTAGTGACAACGCTAAAATTCAGACAGTTATAAAAAAGAATTGTGACATTGTTTAAAAATACGGTACGCTGTTGTTAAACCCTACAAATGAAGTATTTATGATATTTTAGAAACAATGTTTATTATTATTTATTAATCTTTGGAATAGGTTAAGTAAGAACAGTTATTTATTAGTTCAAACTAACTTATATTGGGAATGGACACTAACGATAGAATATCATACTAAAGTCACGAAAATAAGCAAGTGGGAATGGCTATCCGAATAGAGTACCAGTTATTTAAAGTTTAAATATCTACATGCAGCTGGTCTATATGACGTCATAAGCGATACAAATTTAGTTTTCCAATAAAATCTAGAGAAAAATATAAAAAAATTTAAATCAAAAGTGAAAACAATATTCACTGCAAATGTTAAATATATAAGGGAAGGATAATAGTAAATAGGCCCTTAATCAAGCCTAGGAAAGATTAATAAATTTGAAATTAGGACCAATGACGTTGAATATGTTCCAATGAAGTTGATTAGTGGAAAATTTTATGCTTGAAGAGTATATAAAGGAAAATTTACTGATGAACACATCTTACGGTCCTGAAATGCTTTCGATTTAAGATCATTTCGCCATATTCGTATTATATAGACCAATAAATCAATTGAAATCAATGGGATCAGTAAAAATTATTAACAATTTAGTGCCGGATGGCCTAACAGTGGTAAGTTTCTCAACATCAACTGATAATTTTGAGGAAGAGATGAAATCAAGAAAAATTTGACTTCATTTTGATTTCATGTTAGTGAAATTTCTCGTAAACTTTTTAGCCTCCTTGGTATCATCTAATTTGAAGATTTAGTCCTATGAAGAGAGTTTTGGAGAATTCGTTGTGAGATTTGACAATTTTACGAATTTCACTAATTTACTAACATCAGTTCGAGATGAATCCGATCAGTTGCTGAAAAAAAAACTAAGTAATCGAATATGGAGATACACCGAAGTTAACTACCCTCAGTAGTTAATATTCCTTCACTTCACAGGATTCACAGGCCTTTTTCTTTTTAAATTTTAGAAAGATTTTAGAAAGAGTTAGAAAGGGTTTCATGTAGTGACTGTAAGATCATCTTACTATTTACGTAAAACCTAGTGGATTTGTAACGGTAACGAACCTATTTTTTGTTTCTAAAT
>WYDF02079014.1:0-11203 GCA_009867245.2 Adranes taylori | reverse complement strand
TTATTGGTTCACACAGAGTAAAGTAGAAAATTAAGTTATATAATATAATCTAACATAATAAAAAAATGTAAATGCACACCACTGCTAGTATTGAATGTAAACTAAACTTGACAAAATAAGTATCAAAAGCGTTCCAGAGATAAGGACAGACAGACGGACGGACAGACAGACGGACAAAGCTAATCGTTTATATATAAGTATTATATACTATTATAGAAATATACAGATTAGCTAATAAAAATTTAAAATGTGAGAGTGAAATCAAAGTGAAATCAATACATTGAGAATATATAGGTTTTGCATGAGAATGCATGAGAAATCAATCAATACATGAGAATGAAATCAATACATTACCTGTTCCACAATGTACCACATCCTAGTATATAGTGGGACAATAGAGAATTTACAATAAAAAAATATAAAATGCAAAATTTTATTGATAATGCCGTGAAATAAAGAACAAATAAGGTATAATAATATAGTAGAAACAAGAAGGATTAATGTACTTGTACTTTGAATGTAGATTTAATAGAAATTAAATAGAAAATACATTACACAGTTAAATGTTATAATTCCTAAAATCAAATTCAAACTTAAATTGCTTTAAGGCCCTTTTTGTACCTCCTATGGTAATTGGATCTGATAGCTTACAAATCACATCTTTCTCTCGTACACAGTCTTCGTCTTTTATTTCGGTTCGACTTGTAGAAGGTTGCGGTTCATTCTGTTCATCACTTCTTCTTCAACAATTTTTTTGGTCTTGACACTAGGCGTTTTAACCATTATTATACGTTACCGAAATGAAATCTACCGCCCGGCGCTTGCGCAACCGATAACTGCAAACCCATTCCGGATGTAAAAAATATTCTATAAAAACAAATTCATTTGACGAAACATGTTCTCACATAAAAAAACTATATTCAGATTTTACGAAAATTAACACAAATATGATTACTAACACTATTACATAACATGACACACATATTTTTGGCATTGCTATTATTATCAGTTAGTTAAATTTTAATTATGTTGACTAGGTGGTTGGAGCTGCCATTTTGTACCTTTACGTATAAAAGCACAAAACTGAGTCCTGTTCATCCAGGATAAACTTTTGAAAGAATATTCACATCTCGCCTACGAAACTGCCTAGAAATGAACAAATTCTCCCAGAGAACCAGTTTTAGAGCATCACGCTCTACTATGGACTCTCTTCTAAAATTTCAAACAGATATTACACGAACACTCAACAATGGCCATTACGCTTTGGCAGTGTTTCTAGATATCTCCCATGCTTTTGACTCTGTCTGGCATGCCGGACTAGTTCGGAAACTCTATGAACTTCATATCCTTCATCCTAGTACACTGAGGATGGTCCAGTCATATCTATCGGACCGTACCACCCAAATTAAAATTGGAGACACCCTCTTCAGATCCATACAACTTCAAACTCGCGTACCACAAGGGTTTGTCCTTGTCCCTCTTTTTTTTTGGATCACGTACTGCCATGATCTCCAACTCCCAACCACTCCAGATACCCATGGGCGCAAAAATGGCGCATCACCCCTAACCTGAGCAAAACTCAAGCCATCTTCATTCAGCATCCTAACTATGTCAAATAGAAATACCAAAACCGCGCCCACATCAAACTCCGACTCTGGAATGAACCCATTTCGTTAAACGACGAAATCTGTTATCTAGGTGTCTGGTTTAATAGAACATTTAACTGGAATTCCGACCTAAAATACACCCCTTCCAGGGTACGCAAACGCGTGCACCTGATCTCAATACACAGAGGACGTTTTAGAGGCTGTCATACAAAAACTCTACATCACACTTGCAAAACCTATAATAGGTCACTGATAGACTATAGAGCTGTTCTATATTCTACTCTTTCTAACGCGCAAGCACACCAACTTACTACCTGCGAACGAAGAATACTTCGAAAAATTGACAGGTTATACTTCCAATTTCCGAGTGCCCTACTACATGAACACTGCTCTGCTGAGCCTATCACAGATCGCGTAAAAGTCCTACAGTCTAAATATCCGACTCGACGTGACGAAGAAAACAACCCAATAGCGTACCAAATCTTCGTTCTGATTGGAAAGCCAGACACCACCGTAACAAACTGCCTCGCAGACCCTTCCCACATCCGCCAGCTCGAATAATCCAAACCATGCAGGAACCACCTGAGGATCTCCAAGATATCCTTGAATTAATCCCACTGTCCCTAAGATGATCCCTACGCCTATATTATAAAAAAAAAACAAACAGACAAAAGAAAATTAAAAAATTATAAAAATATTTAAAAAAAATAACAAAAACAAAAAATTTTTGTGGAAGAAAACAATCTCTCTTCCACAACAACAACCTCTATTTCAGGTCAACTAATACCGACTTGCGCAGCCAAGCAAGGACTTAAAAATACAAGACCACCAGCAAATTAGCCGACCCCAGCAAACCAAACTCCCTCATCAGTTAACCATGCTATGGCCAAGGTATTGCAAGTTCCCTTGGCTGTAAAGCGAATGCTATAGCGTATATCTCATCTGCAAGCTATCAGCTTACCAATTTCTAAAAATAATCCATTCAATACCATTTCCAGGCTGAAGAGGATGATAAATCCTAAAGCCTCATTCAAACAAACTCTCGAATCTCCCAACAATATACAATCCCAACAGAGAGTGGAGTTTTAGTTAGGGTAAAAATCCCACTGTTGGATGCACGGGCATCTTTCGCCTTTTGAAGGTTTCTCCACTTCTTCTCTACGTAAAACAAAAACAAAAAAAAAATCTTGTTCATCACTTAATAATCGATATGTGACATAAGAACTTAAAAAATCTGAGTCATTAAACACTGTTGAATTAAAAAGGGTTATTTCTGTACGATCAAACCCTTTGATAATATTTTATGGAATAAATGCTTGTGGAAACGATTTTACAACTATTTCGCAGATATTATAAATGTTTACTGCATGATTTAACATCCAATCATTAGTTGCCCTATAGTAATGTGCTTTGAACGGTCCAAAGCATGTTACGTCAAGCGGCTGTAATTTATGACTACAATGGGGTGCTAGAGTTAAAAGAACTACACCGCTTTGTTTACAAAATTTTAAAACATGATAGTCGCAGTGACTTTCATGGTTGTCTTATATGAGTAAAATTTTGTTTTTGATACTGCACCTTGAAACTGCAACCTAATGTTGCAAAAATTTTAAAAATTCTCGGAAGTCATCCAACTGCGTTTATGTGCTTCTCCTTTGAAACCAGGCGTAACACCAATAAGCATGTGGGTTTGAATAATGGTCTTGGAAGTACAAAGAATGGTGGTACACTACTAGCTATTATTTTTGGGGGCCTATGTACAGTTGTTACTGCTGTCTCGCCAGAGTTTTATACTTCATTCATACCGAACTTATGTTTGAGTAACATTTCTTGCAGATTGTAAACCAGCTTCTTCATTGTTATGCCAAGATGCTGGAATAATTATTGTTGTTAGCTACTGCGAACTTATAGGCAAATTTACGGGTAGCTCTAATAGTAAGCTAGTAACACATTCTGGAAGCTTTTGTAAGATATTCGGACAAAGATTGCTCTTCTATTCAAATATTTGAAGAGCAATCAGAGCAAGGTTTTATTCAAATATTTGATGGTTGTATCAAATATTTGAATAAAACCATGTTTTCTTTTGTGAGCTTCGGTAGTTTTTTTTTTTGTATTTTGCAACCAGTCTTTGTAGAGCAGATTTGCTTATTTCATGTAGTTGGCTACAGATCTTAGTGATAGTTCTTCTGATTCAACTTTTTTCACAGCCACTTCTATTCTTCTGTCATAATCTTCATGAAATATTTTACTCTTTTTTTATATTTTTCCTTGGTCTTTTCTAGAATTCTTTGGCATCTGTAATAGATCTATGCAGATTAAATCACCAAATTCTTGTTGTCTACTTTACATGGTATATAGTGCGACATGTCCCAATATATACAAAAACGGCAGTGGGGAAAAGTACCACCTTAAATATCTCGGTTCCTATGAAAGTTAGAAAAATGAAACTTGGGGAACTTATTTTCGGCAAGGGGCCTCAATTTTGCATCGGTGAATATACTGAATCGATTTTGAGCTATAATTTTTTTTTCAAAAACTTTTTAGTAACATCCTGTATATTTTCTGATATTTTGATAGCACTTGTGATTTACTTTACATTTATGGATACCACATCTGATGGGTCTAACTCTTATAGTTCCAAATATATAGGCCCTAATAACTTTTAAAGTGGTTGGTCATACTTTACTACGTAGTAGTCATACGTAGTAAAGTCATACTTTACTACGTTCCTACGGTAACAGATTATCAAACGGTAACAGATTAACAATCAAAATACGTGTGCTACGCTATGTATTGTCTAATGCACAACCCACAAAGCATGTGTTGACAATTATTTTTGTCTTTCAAATCTGTTGTACTTCTATTGGTATTTATTTTTCCACGGTCATATGCTATATATGTTTTAAATTAAACAAAAGATGACTGGGATTAATTTGTATTACAATATATTGGAGCTTCACCCCAATATAAAATATAGATTTAAAAACAAAAATAGTTCATCTCAAATAAATCAAACAAGTTAAATAAATACTGCCAGGGTTGGTAAAAAAATTAATTATCCAAAAAATATGCCAGGGCCATACACATTTTTGTGAGATTTGGATAAATTTCATTACGCAATTTTTAATAAATAAATTTTCATATCAAAATTATATGGATTGAAATATTCCATATCTCAATTTAGTCGGATTGTAATGCATATTTTGGTATATTGCATTATGCAGTTTATGGCCTTTGACAAGGTTTGGCACACTGGCCTCATATACAAAATCACAACATTCCAGTTGCATACTGTAAATTAATACACAGCTATATCACAAACAGAACATTCCACGTAACAATAAGCACAGAAAACTCAAACAGAAAACACATCAGAGCAGGGGTGTAAGTTTTGAACTAATGGAACGTTTTCTGTAAATCTACCTTGCTCTACCTCTTCACTCTACTTTGCTTCATCTTGAAGTCGAATCCACGTTTCATATTAAGTCAATTCTTGTTCTTGTCGAGGGAAATTTATCTTAGCCTTGTTGAGTTTCTTGATCAATCAGCTATTAGAATTTAAGTAGTTAGATATCATCAATCACTATATCCTAACTTATCTTAACATGAACTTTATCCTAATTTATCTAACATTCTTGCACCATTAAACTTGGTTCGGTGATGGGCTTTAAGCGGAAAAACCGAAGTTAAACTAACGGGAAAAAGAACAACCTATGTCTAGAAATCTAATTATATAAAAATCGCCATTTTTTGGGCACGTGTTTGGTTCAATTTTATCTCAAAGAATGGGATCTAAAAAATGCGTAGTGGTATTTCCAAACAAAAAAAAATGTTTTATTAAATATTATACATAAGTATAAAAACATATTTGAAAATAAAAAACAACTGACGAGGTAACTTGGCGAGACAAGGAGCGGTCGAGTTTAATGCAGAATGCCCTGAAAATATTAAGCAAGGAACTGCATCCTTAAAGAAGTTCTATGACGATTTAAAAAGGAAACGACGTTTAAAGTTCCAAATAACTTCAAGTTTTAATCGTTCGTTTTATACATTTCTAGCAACTGATGTTTATTTATTTTAAATTAGGAAAATGCGGTATGTCGATTGTAGTCATGTTTTTCCATAGTTTCTATCGTGTAGAGAAATATGTATGTAGAAACATCGTTCCTAAATTCGAAGTGTAAACTAGGTCATGCTCTAATTAAGGTAGTAAATCGTCCTTGTTTGGATATTTTTATAAACAGAATTACCCTTCACCAAAAATAAAGAAAATTGCATCGCGATAACAGTTATATAATAAATATAATATGTAGGTATATACTTAATTTCTTTCGTGTTTTCGTTATGAAAGAAAAATAAGTCAAGGACCTTAAACGATCTTGTTTAATACATAATCGTCATGCAATATGTGCGCATTAGATAATTGAAACGATATCGTTTTAACTCTTATTACATCATCAAATATGTACGTATATTCTCGGACTATATTTCAAATTAGTATCAATTTTTAGAATAGGAAAATGAAGTGCTTTAGGAATCAGAATTTAAAATTACGCTGTTAGAGCTAAACGAATTTAGCAAAATCGAGTTTCGCATAAATTTGTTTCACCGTGGAAAGGTACAAAGATTTATTTATACCTATAAATTTCACGCTAAAAATGTATTACGCACGGAAGTCAAAAAGTAACAGATTTATTTTGACACCAAAGCTTGTTTAGTTTTTCCAATCAGAATAAATCTTTTTCACACAAATATGTATTTGACAGAAATATAAATGTAATAAAAATGTGTTTTCAGAAATAGGGATTTAGTAAGTATATGGATTTGTTATCATTACTGTAAACTGGTCCTCCTCAACGGGTAATTAAGCTCCGAATCTGATTAATCTTTTAGTGTCCGATATTGATATAATACGTTTATATATTTGTGAAATTTTGAACGCAATCTATTCTTATATTAAAATGTGGCAACACTGATGCTGTCATTTTTTTCTCGGTTGAGGCGCCATTATAAGATCTCAGGTTTGCGAATTTTTTTGTTCTGAAAAATCCAGTTCCATCCAGGATATAAGACATAGATTTGTGCTAAGATTAATATTTTATATTCCAATACATAATCAGCTTCTCAGAAAGATTAATTTGCCGTGCTCCGCTTTACTTTGTCCTAACATAAGCTCACATTTTTGCTCGCATTCTTACTTGGCACCACATGTTGGGTTAAGTTTACTCCAAGAGCAAAGTAACCTCACAAGGTTATTCTGAAATAAGCTGATAAATACACATAATAAATAAATAATACAATACAATTTGTAAATAGCTGTCAGATGTTAAAGTACCTTAAATGAATTTACTTGAAACTGCTTTTTTTCAACAGAAATCATGCCGAGAAACTATAAAGAACGATTAGGATGCAGAAGCTACAGCTGCTATAAAGAATGCTTGGCTTTAATTGAGGATCTTGAAATTACACAAAGCTGAAGAAACGTTTGGGATACCACGAAGAACTAAGGTACTATTAAGCGATTGAGACTCCAACAACTTTTTCGAAGGAAGAGGAAGAATTGTTTGAATATTATATTTTAAGATTGAGAGAGCACGCCTTGCCCCTTGCTTCTTTTGATTTTCGGATTGTTATCAAATCTAATTTGAAAAAACTTGGGCGAAAAGTTTCAAAATTCAGAGATAATTATTGAGGTTCGGGGTGGCTGTCGAGATTTTTGAAGAGACGCCCAAATAGAAGTCTTCGGATTTTGGACACTCTGTGTTTATTAAGTTAGATCAGATTACATCAGTCGACGTAAATTTCGCGACGTCCAATTTTCTTGGGGGGATAAGCTTAGTTGTTCTTATACTCCGCTCAGTACACATTAGCTAGGTACGCATTATTTGGAGAATTATAAGATTAAACACGTAATAATAACAACAGTTAGACCGGTTTCGTTGTTGATGTTGGTATCTATGAAAACATAGACTGTGTAATAGTGAATACGCACTATCGACATTATAGCGGAGAGGGGAACATAAATAACACAGATTGTCATATGCGTCATACTGAATGGCGCATATGAGCTGGCTCGTTGTTGTGTGGAGGCTTCTGTTGCTTCTCTAATTTTTGTGATAGACCGTATCACGTAAAAATTAATCGAATGAGTGGCTCCATAAAGCCGTGTATCGGAGACAGTGGAGACTGCGTATTTTCATAGAATATTTTAGTTCATTTCTCGAACTCGAAGCAACAGCGGCAACCACCAGCGACCAGCACCTAAGAAGAAGCAGCGCGTCGGAGCAGAACTCGTTGGAACATTAGGCATACGGTGAACGTTTTCATATATTTTATACTGTGCTATTGCTTGTGTTTGATATAGCTTTGTTTCTCTTTCCATCTTACCTATTTCCTATACCACTCAAGTGTATGAGACCAGCCAGTGAAAGCCCTGGTAGTTACAGTCACTTTACGCACTTAATGCTAGCGAACGCCCTGATGTTGAGTAAGCAAGAATGGTTTCCAGTAGTACCAATTTTACCTCTGGAGTGTATGTTACTAGCCAATGAACGCTCTGTTAGTTGTAGTCACTCCACGAAAGCCCTGGTGTTGGGTAAAGTCTAGTGGTTTCCTAGTATTCCTGTCATTATTATATTCCGACTTAATGTGCTAAAGTTAACCCCTCGCTTCTCTGTTGTATGATTTCCCGGTCTTACATACTCCCCGCATAATTGTTGTTTCATTATCATATCACCGCACGTTTTATATGCACCGCTTATTAAATTGATTGCTCGATTAATTTATTGTTCTTGATTTAATATTTGCTCACTACTATTAATGCTCTACTCTTTGTTTTGACATTGAATTAATTGAGATTTAATTGTGAATTGGCATTTCTTTTTTCGTTCGTATTGTCTATAAAAAATAATAGACGGTTTTGTTAAAACGTTAATGCTGTTTTACTAATTACTAGTAAGTTTATTTCAGCTGCCCGTAAGATCTAGAACACCTGGGTAACTCAGAAGACTAGCAGATACTTGAGTCCGCAGTAAACGACTGAGGACAGGATGAACAACAAGATCGGTTTCAGCGTGCGGCCTCACGTTAGGTAGACCTGGCGCCCGAGTATTTCGTTTCCGGGGGATAAAAAGATTCTGTAGTAATAAGATATTTGTTTGCGCTATTTGTGACTATCGCTAGGACTCCCCATTAGCAGCGTCGCAAGTGAGAGTTCCGTCACGTAAGTTACATTATCTTGAGTCCGAACCGCTTCAATTTACCTATTTAGAGTTTATTTAAACTCGTCTTCTTCTTAGGTCAATTTCCTGCTTCGATTTTATTATGTCCGCTATGAAGTTGGAGATTAGATGCCATTGTTTTGGTGATTTTATCATAACTGAAATTATTGTACAGGAGTTTATTCTGCTTTGGAGCTTTCCTTCTAGATCCAAGCGCTCCTGCTCCCAGGCGCTATATACGAACAGAGTGTGATTGGCGTCATCGTTTGTTTGTTCGCAATTTTCGTAATCAAAGGGCGTCATCTATTCAATACAAGTTAGAAATGATGCAAAACCGCCATGGCCAATAAAGAACTGCGTAACCCAAAAATTTAACTAGCCATGGCTTCTTGAAACTCAGGGTTTTATTTTCGGTATTAGGATGTTTGTCCATCTACCACTTTCTGAAAGTGTCCATTTGTTTTGCCATTTTGCAAGTGTCTTGCTTTTGGCTGTCACTTGATCTGACTTAAAACTATGGCACTCCTCTCTTTCGTGCCACAAGATCAATCGGAGTGATCCCTAAAACAACACAGAGAACGTCGTTGAAGATAGCTGTTATTACTAGGACTCTTAGCAGTTATTACTAAGAGTCCAACTCGTGGTGTTTTCTGTAAGAGATCCTTTGTTTTACCGACTTCCATTACTTTCGCACTTATTGGCGGTGCATACAAAAATGTTGACTGGACTAACAAGCACAAGAGCTTCCTTTTCGCGGTGCTGGGTCCTCCGACTCTCGGCATGAGTCGCGAAATGGCTTCGATCTTTTTCGGAGCCATACTTAATAAATTTGCTTTCATCCAATCGCCTACTATTTTGAGACACTTATTGGCTATGTTCTCCAGTTGGGTTGATCTTTTGCGCTGACAATCACAGCAACATCCTCTGCAAATCCTATAATGATCGCTCCATGTAGTATTGGAGCGACTATTTTGAGCAATATATCATACATGTTCCACAAGATGGGCTCAATGAGTAGCCCTTGTGGAACACCACTTGAGAGTTTCATTTGGTACACGAGGTATAGGTTTCTGAAATTGTTGCATACTATTTTCTGCAATTAGTTAGAGAAATTCTTGAGCTTCAGTGTTACCAAAATACATCTCCAGGACGTGGAGTTAAAAGCGTTGCGTACATCTAATATTATGGCGGTGCACACATGACGCGTTCTCATGTTTCTTGATTTGAGCTTTCAGATATTTCGCGTATTTTAAGTAGCGCGTCGATAATCGATTTGTCTTTGCGGAAGCCACATTGTCTGATAGAGAGCCACCTAAGAGTCTCCAAGGTGGCTTATAAGCTTCCTAGCAAGATAGTCTCTAATATTTTGCCTAGGGAATTGAGTAGACATGTGGGCCTAAACGTCGTGTATCCCCTACCTTATGCTTTGTAATAAGTTCTAGCAGCGCAACTTTCCAGGTATCTGGTATTCTCCCTTCGGTGAAGTATCTACCGTACAGATTTAATAGCATTTGAGGTGGAGATTAATGTTATTCTAACGATTTCGTTTACGTTCCCGTCCGGTCCCAGAGCCTTGCCGCTGTTTAGTCGCCTGTCTGCTCTACATAGTCTCTTCTGGTTAATTTTAGGGATCTGTTGAGTAGTAAGCTCTTTTCTTAGTTCTGCAATTTCCTCCTTGAGTTCGTTGTGCTTAGGGAATAGTTCTTGGACTATTTTCTCTACTTCTATTGACAGTCGTTTAAAGTAAACAATTTGTTAATTTTTGATTCCAAATGGATAAAAGGAATTTCGTGTTTTGATAAAACATTATTTTATACGTGTAAAGAATATTAAAGAAACTGAAGAAAAGTTAAATAAGTATTATGGAGAATCTGCTCCTTTGCATGGAATAATTTGCAAATGGTTTGCTGGCTCCAGAAGTAGTCATATACCACGTCAAGTGCCTTCAAATACAGTTACTACTCATGAAATTATTGATAAAGTCCATACATTGTAAAGAATGACTGCCGTTTGAAAGTTTGTGAGATAACTCATGAAGTGAACATTTCAACGGAACGGGTGCATAATACTTTACATCAACATTTGAAAAAGTTAACCTCAAGATGGATACCGCGTTTGCTAACTGTAGCGCAAATGTGCACCCGTGTTTCAATCTCCATAAACTAAGTTTAAAAGTAATATAAGAGAATTTTTTCGTCGATAGTTTACCATGGATGAAACTTGAATACATCATTATACGCCAAAGTCTAAGACACAATCTTCTTCTTCTTCTTAGGGTGCCTTATCCTTAAGGACGTTAGCTATTACATTTGCCCATTTAATTTTATTTGTGGCGGCTCTAAATAATTCTATGGAGGTCATATTTGTCCATTGTCG
>WYDF02079003.1:0-11203 GCA_009867245.2 Adranes taylori | reverse complement strand
AATATTAGAGAATATCCAGTAGATTATTAGCTTGCTATAATATTATAATATCCTTATACGTTGTACCGATAGCAAACATTCAATTTTACTGGAAAATAATTTCAAATTACCTCAAACTACAAATTTGTATTTGACATTAATGGAAGTTGGAAATGTACCATGCATTCTTTTTGATAAATTTCACTAATTCTTCTTCATAACCTGGTGCAGGAGCGAATCATACTGATGACTGTCTTGGTAGAAAGTAACTGACCTTCGGCCTAAGTTCTGAGTAAATAAAGGCAACCCACTCGGGCATTTTGTTAACGTTCTTCAATAAATCTATGAAAACGTGAATAGAAGGGAGCAAATTTGGTCTTGATTCCAATGAAAAGCAACTATGCGGGAGATTCTGGGCCGTTTCAACCTACATGCCCCTGAAGCCGATTGAGCAAATTGTATGATCGTAAATCACGATGATAGGCTCAAACAGTGTAGGTTTTCGCAATTTCGATACATATCCAGCAGGTTTACCCTAGATGCAATATCTTCAGCTCGGAAAATTACCATGGATTACCACGGAATACCATTAATTATTGTCGTGACCTACAATCATCAAGCCATTGATTTTTTTTCTTACAGCATGTCGTCTCCCGGCGCAAGTTCGCGATCTAATTAGCTGGCGTTCTAATTAGCTATTTTGGTTTGCTTTACATTGTAACATATCTCTTTGCGAACATATTGTGCGAATTAAGAAATATTAAGAATATTATATATATTATGAAGGTAAGAAATAATAGACCTATTGTACAGGATACCTAGTTATAATCTATAGTGTACTTACTGTGTTATTGTAATTGAGAGATATTAGTTATAACGTGTAGGATATTTGTTGTTATTATCTTCCAGAAGTATATTCCACGTTAGCTGATTTATCTTCCTACTGTGTAATGTTAGTAGGAAATTTTACTTACGTAGCCAGGATTTTGTGATGTAATACGTCGTGCCGACCATTAATAAATTGTACTATGTATTTAATCTACAATATTAATCTACTGGTTAATCTTTTATATTACGAGTCGTCTTTGTTTTGCTTGGCAATGTTATGTTTCTGTTCAATGTCAGATTAGGTTCGTTTTACCAGCTGTCTAATATGACTGACTGAGGTTAACAGGAATGTGTAGTTGAGACTGGTGGCTGATTCTGTAGGCTAAGCGAGTACTTACGCAGCAGTAGTGAGTACTGCTTCGTAAGTCATATATGAGTGGTTTTCTTTAGAGTTGAAAATAATGGATTAAAATTAAGCGTAGTAATGTCTCGTCAGGATCTGGAGTTTGAACCTCGATTGTTATATCCCTGCTCGTAATTGTTAATTTAATTGTCGAGACCTAGCCGATCTAAGGCCTGCAAATTTAAAGTTGTGGTACGGAAATGGCATTCCGGAATCGTATCCTTGTTCGTATTATGAGGCTAGAATGCTGGAGCAGACCGAGGCTATTTGGCAATTCCTAGTCAAGGTGGGTTCTTTTTGGTTCATCGTCTGAAAGAACTACAAGCCAAATTATGGCTAATTTCATAATTAATTAAACTCGAATTGTCGTAATGTTTTGAGATATGTGGAATTAAAAGTTCATTTGGGAACATCGATCAACGATTAAGTTGATTCAGGCAGGTTTGGTGAATTATCAGAGGATATATCAGCAATTGATGGTCATTCAACTCTCGTCTGATGGGTAATCGTTGGAGCCTGTATTTTTTTGTGGATTTGGAGATTTTTTTCGCCATGTGCAACTTGGTCGCTTGTCAGGCTGAAAACGTTGCCAAGCTGGACGTCTATCTCAGATAGTACTGCAGCTGCGGAACGTAGTGGTGGTTCCTGTGAATCACAGCCGTAAAGTGAACACCAAGTGTATTCCTGGAATTAGCTAGTGACGCAGTCCAGCGGGAAAATTTCAAGTATTTTACGTATATTTGTTTGTATCCTTTACAGCTTATCATTTTAAAAGTTTTTTTGTTTATCATTAATTAATCAGCGCCTCACGCAAAAACTTTATCTTACTTTAGGTCCTTGGTGTGTTTATATAATTATTGCTAGTCCGTCTTCTGCTGAGAAAGAGGGGAAGCCAGTATTTACAGTTCAGGGGAACAATTAATCTTGAATTGGTAGGAAACTATATATCGTTCTTTATGATAATGGATTTGAATATTACTAAAATTCCATTTTTATTTATTGAATTTAGTGTTGTGGTCAGTCAGGCTTAATTAGTCAAAGGCGGAACCAATAATTATGTTTTGATTAAATTAATTTATTTAAAGTGATATTATCCGCGCATTTTTGCATGCGTTAGGAATTCTTGCATCTGATTTATGAAAACCATTTTTAAAGCGATCAAACATATTTTTGGTAAAGGGCCTTTAATGATTCAGCTTGTCATACGTACTGCAATATAATAAATAGATTTACTCTTCAGGTATTGTGATTTTGATATTGCATGTAAGTGCTGTGATAATTGATAAATAACGATGATCCAAATTGTCATGTGTTGTAAGGAATTCCTTATTTTACTGTTTCTTTTTGTGTATGTGTTTTGCGGCAACCATTTTAATATGTTATTTTATACGGGGAGGGGGGCAGATGTTAAGATTATTTCAAATAACAATATAATTATTCGTGGGGATACTTAGGCTTGCTTCAGATTGTTTTACACAACAATAGTTACTTGAACTTATGATACTCTGATAAAGATATATTGTTTATTTTTTGTATCTTGCCTTGAATAGTAGCTTCTCAAAGTAATGAATTTTCAACTTAGTATTATGTCGAAATATTATTTTTCAAAATTGCTTTGAGAATTTAATTAAGGTCGTGCTTTATATATGCCATTTACTTACTAGGGCTTATGTTATAACCTCTTTAGCTATTTTGACTAGAGCCATTTCCTCAGATTCTCCAACCACGAATTCTGGTGCCGTTCTATTGATCTTTTACCCTGAACTTTCCCTTTGATGATCAGTTGCAGGATGCCATACTTTTCAACATGCTTCATGTGCCCGATGTATTGCAGTTTCCTTTCCTTGACAGTGCTCATGAGCTCTATCATACTGAGGACTTCGATGTTTGTCCGTCTTGCCATCCACGACATGCCTTATATCTTTCGGTATAGGTACATTTCGAAGGCGTCTAGACCATTTTCCATCTCCGGATTGAATGTTCAGCTTTCGCATCTATAGAGTAGGAAAGGAAATGATCGGGCTTACGTTGCGTACGATGAAAAATTTTTCCGCATCGATCCGCATGGAAATTTAAGGGTCTCCACATGGATCCTGTCTAGACCAACGGCTTTGCCTTTCTTTCGTAATTTGATGGCTCGCACAACTTCCTTCTTTGAGAAGTAGCCACTTGTTTCATTGAGATCTAAGGCTTGTGAGCTCTGATCTGGACGTTAGTCACTAAAAAGCTCTTGTACATTGTATATGTAGAGTATTGCGACTGGAGAGCGATGGACACCTTTTGAATTTATCTTTTTGCTGGTTAAAATCGATTGATATTTCGCTAGGCGATTGGACATTTAATTAGAGCGATTAATTGAAACCAGTTTAGTTCACTTTAACTATTTAATTACAATATTAACACTAAAAGGAACAAATTGATAAATCAATGAATTGATGTAAAAATGTAAATGTGCACTAAAGTCGAACCCTTCCAAAGTAGAAAGGGTTCCGAGCGATGGGTTGTCCTTACGACGACGACGACGACGATCTTCTTGTAAGTTTGTCTAGAGCGAAGTGATTTAAAACCGATTTAAAACGGGAGGCATCAGGTACTTGGTAGTACATACACCCTTATCTATTTGCATATTTAAGCACCACCAAAATGCAACAATAGGCACGTACATTTATGGTCCACTATGAAAACAGGTATGGTTTTGGGTTTTACCGAGCTTTGGATAACGATTTGTTGGTATGCAAATATAATTTCTTCTATTTTATCAGTGGCGTACCAAAATAAGTTCTCTTACCAATAAAAAATACAATTTCGTACATACATATTCTTTCCATCTTATCAACTTGTCCTCGACGCCGACCAATATCTCATTGGTGGGCCCACTCAATATCCCGCTTTCCACTCAATATCATTTCTCGTTTTTTTTGTGCACATTGAACCAATCGTGCTTCCCTTGGAAAATTTCGATATCTTTAGATTGGTCCGTTAGCCAGCGTTACTTCTTTTCCCTGCATCTTCTTTTACCTGCATGTTCAGCACTAGTTGTTTAGAATATTACCCAAAATAAGAATTGCAAATGCTTATCAAAATATAAAATTAAAGAACATACTATTAATTGAATGCACAATTAATTAAAATTTATGAATATACCATTAATTGATTAAGCTAATAAAATGATTAAATCAATTTGTTTCAATGTAATATGGTTGCTTAAAAGTACAGGTATCAGGAGATTTAGATATTTAAAGTTTCAAATAAATCTAAACGCTCCAAAGAAGCGGAAGAAAAAAGAAAGCAAATCAAAGTGGCAAACAACTTTAAAAAGCTTTTTGTTTGAAAACCGCAAGCATTGCTGAAAAGAATAAAAAGGAAGAAGAAAAAAAAAATAACAGTCTTGGTAGTTAAAGTCCGAAATTTGATGCTAATCTCCTCTGGGAATTTTCCCTCCTACCATCTACAGATCTTTAACTTTTAAAATATCGATAGCGCTGGCGTAACAAAAATATTTTTTTATACCTCTCAGTAACCGTATACATTTATACCTATTATCTCAGAAACAAGTTTGAAAAAATTAAACTTTTTGAAAATTCATTATATTTAAATGCACTGATTTCTAATTAATTGAATTGTAAATACTAAAATATGTAGACTGATCTATTTGTGATCACACTTCACACAAATAATATTGCGTTTTAAATTCTAGTTGCCAGAGTAACTTCTGTCATTACATTGGTGGTTTGTAAACATATGAGTGGAACAGAATAAAGCGTGACCACAATAGAAACCTTTACGTAAAAACTTTACTTCAATCTTCTATGTGCAAAGGTTCTGTATATGTTGGAAAAAAACCTTTTCATTATAACCCTGGCAACGTCGCATTTGAGGAGAAATATTAAATAAACGAGTTGTGTGTATGCTGTAATAAACTATATCTGTGCAATTTTTTAGTAATCTATCTTCAGTTTTGAATGTGTGGGATAATTCAAAATGGCGCAATTCCGCCATATTTTATCAATCAGGTTCAAATTTTTTGGAGACTTGTCAACAAAATTACACAGCTTCATTGAAATCGGCAAGTCGAATTAGAATCTATAGTCATTCGCCTCTCAATGCAAGCGATACATAAAGAGGCGAATGACTATGGTTTTTACGAAGCTCTGTTTCAATGCGAATAACGTGGACTCTATTGAAGCGATTTTAATGAAATTTGACACATAATTGTGGTATTTTTACTGCAAAGTCTCCAAATAATTTCAGCTCTTTTGAAAACGAAGAGGCTTCAATTTTGACAAATAAAAGGAAGAAAACAAATAACGATCTTGATAGCTAAACTCCAAAATTTGATGCTAATCTCCTCTGGAAAATTTCCCTTCTACTATCAACAGATCTTTAAATTTTCCAAAATATCAATAACGCTAGCGTAACAATATTATTTTTTATACCTTTCTGTAACTGTTTAAATATACCTATTATCGCAAGAACAGGTTTGAAAAAAAATAACCTTTACTTAAAAATAAGCTTGACGTTTGACCTCCTGGTTTAACGTGTAGTGATACTCTTTAAAACAATACTATACATAAGAGGTCCAACATTTTGAATGAACTTAGTTAAATTAGACGTATTGCTGACGGCCTGGTGCACTTCTAAGGGTTTGGATACTAGAGAACCAGGAATCAAATCTCATCCGTTTTCATCAAAGTCATCATCTGCGTTGCTCACCAAGAAATTTGAATGTTGCTCAACTGACGAAGGTTACAATTGCACCTGTTTGTTTTTAAAATTGCTCACATTAAATTACCACTTCGTAATTCGCTCGCGATTATAACCTGTTGCTCGAGTTTCATTTACAAGAGACAAACTTAGTTCCCGGGCTCTTGCCGACTTAGAAGTTTAGATATTTGTTATCAAAGACAATTTATCAATCATCAATCAGTTAAATTCAATTAAATTATGTATATTTTGTGTAAATTATTATTGTAATTATTATAATTTACACAAAATTAGTGTAGGAAACTCACGGTGTAAAAACTTAAGTACAGTATTTATCTTTGCATCGTCTTATAGTTGTATTTAAAAAGTGACATTAAATAACCGCACTCACTAATTCGCGAAATATCCAAACGAAACTGAACCATCCCAATGCCCAATATACATTCCGCTACTGCTACACCAAGTAGTATATGTCATACTTTATAGAAAATACGACAATTGACAAGCACAATACAAAGGAAATAAGCAGTACATATCAAAGGGTACAAAAAATAATAGTACAAATCAGGCGCAGAAACTCTTTTATATCGAAACAGTTTACCAAAAAAATTTTTTGGTATTTATTTATTTTATTTTATAACAAATTTTTTTACAAAAAAATTTATACCAAAATTTTTTATACCAATAAATTTGATTTGTTAGTATAAAAATTTTATTTAAAAAAATTTGTCTACCAAAAAAAATTATTTCTAAAACATTTTTATTTTTAAGCAAAAGCTTTTATAAATATTTATACCAAAAAATATTATTCCAAAAAATTTTTATATCAAAATATTTGATTTCTTTATATAAAAATTTTATCTTAAAATATTTTATTTTTATATCAAAAATTTTTATTTATAAAAAATTTAGATTTTGAATTTAATTTTATAAATTTTTATACCAAAAAATTTTAATTTTATTTATACCCAAAAATTATACCAAAAAGTTCCTTAGGGGCTCGGGGTGACTACTGTCTACGTAACATTGAGGAATAAATAAAGATTATTCGAGAAAACTAATAATTCCACATATTATTTGATAGGAGCAAATATTTTACAAATTATGAGATCTAAAAAGTAATGTTTTTCCAATTTATTAAATGTCGTTCTTAGTGGCGAATCCAGATTATCATTTCTAGAGAGGCTCAAACTAATCACTCATCTGCAGTCGAATTTTTCTATTCAATTTTTAACTCTAATTTAAATTTCGAAAACAATAACTATTTGACATGTTTAAGATCAAAACGAAATGGATCAACCTTTGCATTATGCAATATAGTAAAACTTTTGACTTTCAGTTTTATAAAAGAGGGGTGACTAACCCGTTCACGAAATTTTAGAATTTTTATTCATTTATGTTACGCTAATGAATTAATAATAAACCCCTAAATTCAATCTAACTGAACTCATATTTTTTAAGCTCAGCAGAGTTTAAAAGCTTAATATTTACAGAAAGCTTTCTTTCTGCCGCCGCCGCCTTTGTTTTCATTCTTTGCTAACATTATTCTTAAACGTTACATCTCCTTTACCTTTTTTTCTTGGCTCTTTTTTTTCCCAATTTATTCTTCCGCAATAATTATCCCCATTGTACTCGTTTGGTTATGATCGCCTTTAGGATATTTTATTAATTCTACAAGAATTTTACTATAGACTGGTATAACCTTATTGTCAAAAGTACATAGCTAAAGGGTTAATTAATATTCATTGCAAATTATTTAGAATTTTATATTCGTGTAAAATCAACAGTGTCACAGAACAAATTAGAATGTTTCAATTATTTGTCATGCATAATCTAATAATAAGCTTTATTTTGTTAAGAAAAATACATAGAATGCCAGTTTATCAAAATTTACAAATACAAAATCGTCATTTCATCATTTACACTCAAATATGTGCTTTAGTTTTGTATAACTTTTTGACTATACAAGTTGGATTAGAAAGAAGTGACTTAAGGTTGCTTGGGACCCAAGGCGCAAAAGAAACAAGCGGCGCCTCCACTAAATTGTCGCAACCCACTTTCTTAGGGACTACGACTCAGGGATTAATTACTTAACTTTACGAAAGAAAAGTAATTAAATTGAAGAACATCACATATGTTAATTAAAAATATAATTTATAATTAAACGAAAGGGTTGGCTCCTCAATAATAATGTTTTCGGGAAAACGACGGAAAACGTGGACAAACGAAAGGATATTAACTTGTCTCACATTGGGATGACGTGGAGAAGCTGTTAAGAAATAATACGTTTTTCTCGATTGTAACAGTAATTTACTACAGTTCGAGTTTATTAGAATATAATTTATAAACTAAGGCAATCGCTTGAGTAAGAGATAACCGATTCTGCCCTTCCCGGCGAAACCTTGACTTAACTCGTTCCAAAACGTAATCGATGATATCACGCTATCATTTGGCTTAAAGAATGTATTAAATTAAACATTGACTTATATATTGCTGCTACTAGTGACGTTGAGAAAGACATTTATAAGCTCCTCAATAACAGTGCTTTCGGAAAAACTACGGAAATCGTGAATTAACGAAAGGATATTAACTTGTCTCCAATTGGGATGACGTGGAGGATCTGTTAAGAAATAATATGTTTTTCTCGATTGTAATAGAATTTTACTGCAGTTAGAGTTTATTAGAATATAATTTTTAAACTAAGTCAACAGCTTGAGTAAGAGATAACCGATTCTGCCCGTCCCGGGGAAACCCTGACTCAACTCGTTCTAAACGTAATTTGCCAACTAAGAGGTTTAACCACGAAACACCAAATATTCAATTAAAATGATTTAGTTTTGTAATAAAAATACTTCCTTGTTTTTACATTTATTTATTTATTCACTACCAGTTTCGGCTTCTGGTCATCGTTAGGGGAAATTGCAAAATATTACATTAATTTACCCAGAACAAGAAATAAATTTGTTTCTAGATTTACACAGTAATAAATTTACATAGTACAAGAAATATATTTATTTCTTTTACTTTGTAAATTAATGTAATATATTTGTAATTTCACCTACCGACTGCCAAAGCGGAAACCGGTAATGAATAATAAATAAATGTAAAAACAAGGAAGTATTTATTACAACTCTAATCAAAAACCATGTTACCGATTAAGAACAATAATAAAAATATATAATTGAATAAATTTAATTTGTATAAATTGCTTGACGAATATTCGCTTTACTAAATTTAAAATTTTGTTCTGGTAAAATTAATACCAAAGAGTTGTAAGGCTTACCTAAAAAATCAGCTCCGGTTGGAGTAAATCCAGCACTCGCCGCAGCCGCAAAATGTTGCAAATGCAAAGCATTAGCGGCAGCTGCCGCCGCTGCGGCCACATTCTGTTGTTGTTGTTGCGTGGAAGGTGGCGGTGATAATGAATTATTATTCGTACTAACGTGATGCTGTTGGACGTCTATATGCGACGTGGGTGACAATTTTTGTAACAGTAATCTTCCATAACGTTGATGTTGCGATTTCGTTGGAGTACTATCGTTTGTCGATATGGGCGATAATGGTGGCGATGGTAGATCTAAAGTTTTTGGTCTTGATGGGGCGGAAAGAATGCTATCAATTGTGAAGAGGCTACCCGATGTGTTGGTTGTATTACCAATTGGATGATCGTGAAGAGATGAATGTGATTTGGAATTAGACGCTAAAAAATTAAAACACGAACATTTTTTACAATTTCAGTAATTTAACAATATGTTATAAACATATGCCTATTGTTATTAATACGAGTACAATCAAACTAACCATATATCGTTTTAAAATCATTTCCGTCCGTCGAACCAAATCCGAAAACATTGCCTAAGAAATGCGGATGTAACATTTTCACAGCAACTGCAGCTGCTGCCGCTTCTTGATCCACTCCTCGTCCACCTCCTCCACCACTATCTGTAGTACTTCCAACGCCTGCTGCTGCGGCACCACTCACTGCAGCAGCAACCGCTTGCATCATTGTACTTTCTACCATAGCGCTGTTATGATCTTGCGGATGTGGATAGTCTTCTTCAGAATAGGAAGCTGTCTCTTCGTCTTCCTCCTCCTCCTCCTCTTCTTCGTTATAGATATTCGGATTGTCGCGAATGCACCAGTCGACCGTTGTAGGCGATTCGACTGGTTCTTGTTTAACACTAGCCAGTCTGTAATAACATTAAAACTAAACAGTTAACTGGACAATTAAATTTTCTAATAGAAATTTCTTAGTTTTGAATATTAACTAAATTTGTCATGACTAAAATGGTTTGACTAATTTATTTATAACTAGTCATTTGGCAAACACACCACCACTCCATCTCAAAGGAAGAGAACGAAAGGCGGTGTATATCAATCTAAAACAGGCAAATGAGACTGAAAAACAAAAATATAAAAGGGACGCTAGAGATCGTTCGGGTGGTTCGGTGTCCAATGTAGGATTCTCCACCTCCTACGTAAAAAAAGGCAGACTCAGCTAATCATTTGAACACGGGGCAAGAAATACGCATCCAGGCGCATGAAGATATCATAGCAGTCATTCCAAATCCAATCCAAAAAGCTGGGAGCCCTGTACTTGAATTTTGATGATCAATAATCGTTGCCGTTTGATTGTTGAGTATGAACTGTATTACACAAGGTGGATAGATTCTTCTGAAAACTCATCTACTGCTCTTGAAGCCTTTCACGCATGTGATGCAGACTTCTACCCAAATATACAGACAATCCTGCAAATTGCTACCACTCTGTCTGTTTCAACAGCGACTTCCTCGAATGAACTTTTCAACGCTGAGGCGACTTAAAAGCTACGTTCGAAACAGAACAAGACAGGAACACCTCACAGGGTTAGCCGAGACAGAACAAAATTAAATCTCATTCTTTAAATCTTTGTTTACGTAATTAAAATTATCAAACACCTCCCATTGAAATTTTATAGATACGCCAGTAGTTGTAGATCGTTCCTACCAAAGCACCCTCCCAGGGGTGTACCAAAATCGCTCTAAAATGATACTCGTTCCGTGGAGTGCTACTTCTTCGTTTTTTTGGAACTGGTATTGAGTTTGACAGGTGTCATTTGAAAAAGCAATATGGCGGAGGACATGATGTATCTGGTTGCGGGAAAAAAGTTACTAGATTTACCACTAGGCGCGAAAAATTTGATTTTTTTAATCCGTCGTCGTCGTCATCGTTGCTGTTCGTAGCGGTGTCGAGATGCGCGTGAATTATTTGAGCTTATGTAAATATGAATAGCTATCATTTGAGTTTATC
>WYDF02079002.1:0-24551 GCA_009867245.2 Adranes taylori | reverse complement strand
ACGCCTTACTAACTTTAAAAATTCACTGTGACTAAACCACTTGTTGTATTTTGAAATTGTCAGCACGTGTTAATATACATAATAAAAATCAAAATAAATTTCTCGCTGGTACTCTGAATTCAAATGTAGACGCACAAATCTCAGCGATGATCTAAGGCCAAGTCCACCGAAATCAGCGGTCATCCAGCAAAGCGTTAATGCTGTGCGCGAAATGATTAATGAAGATTGTCATGTAACATACCGGGAGATCGAAAGTTCCTTGGGCATTTCTCAGACCTCAATCCAAAAGATTTTACATGATGAGTTAGGCGTGAAAAAATTAGTTTCTCGTTGGATGCCGCATCTGTTGACAGAGGAACAAATTGCGGCTCGTGTCAGTTGGTGTATAAGAACTCTGAATCCTGTCAACAGAGGCCGCTCCAAAAATGTATCGTCAGTGGTGACAGTACCGTCAGTGGTGACACCACTGACAGTATCGTCAGTGGTGACAAGTCCTGGATTTATTCTTATGAACCCGAGAATAAACTTCAGTCTACTGTAGGGGTATTTCAAGATGAGGAGACCCCAACCAAAGTCATCCGTTCCCACAGTGTGTCAAAAAAGATGGTCACAACTTTTGTAAGAAAATCTAGACCTGTGCTGCGATATCATTTTCTGAACTGCGACAAAACAACCCACAGCGTCGGATCATCCTTCACCATAACAATGCCAGTGCTCACACTGCTCGACAAGCATTTGAGTTTTTGAAGCAACCAAGACATCGAATTGCTTGATCATCCTCCACATAGCCCTGACTAAGTCCCAAGGATTTTTTACATTTCCTGCCATCAAGAATACACTATATGGTCAACTATTTCAATCACCTGAAGATTCAGTCGATGCTTTCCAAATGACCATTTCGAGCATACCCCTTGAAGAGTGGAATAAGTGCTTAAACAATTGTTTTGAGTGAATTAAAACGTGCATCGACAATGATGGCAAGTACTTTGAAAAACAATAAAGAACTGAAATTTAAACTATTGCTTTTTGTTAAAGCTATATGCAAAATTTAAAAGACTACATCTGTGAGGAAGAAGACACTTAATGTGTTACTATAAGAAGTGAAACGAACTAAAAGATGTGGTCTTAAACGAGCTTATAAATTTTAATATTCGACATTAGGAGCAGTTTAGAAAAGCTTGTCTGGAAACAAAACAAACATTCCACCGAACTAAGAACAACACTTGCTCAAAACAGCACTTTCGCTAACATCATGTCCTAAAAGCATTAGAAATTTATCTACATAGATAAAATGGAAATATAAATCTAAGTGATAACCAAATAGATCTAATAAATTCCTCTTTGTTAGAAATATATACTAAAACAGCAAAAAGAATACTTTCAAGCATAAGCAACCTCTAATACAAAAAATGTTTTATTTCATTAAAGCAAGCAAACAAAAATTACAAAACAAAACTACAATTTTACAAACCACAAATTTTTTAGTAACAAAAGAAATTATCATCGACTATATACCAAAACAGAATAGCCAAATTAAAAAATAATCTCATACAGAATCGTATATTCATCATATTACACAATCAGTTTTAAGTGAATCTATCCCCAATTATGAACTTAACTGATTCCACGTTAAGCGCATAATAACGTTTTCAATTTTTCAATTAAAATTTAAAACTATTTTGAGTGTTATAAAATTTAAAAATTGCAAAACCAGTTAAAATATAATACAGACTATACATGTATTCTGAAAGTAATATGACGCAATAGTCAACAATCCTTACCTATAAAAATGAATGCCCATAGTTCATATAAAACAAGTTTACCCAAAAATTAATCTATTGTTGTGTCATCAACCCTAAAAGTTTTCAAATGAAATTTAAATAACTAAACGGATTTAAACTCACAATAGATGTCGTTTTTTGATAACCAGTTCCAACATAGATAATAATCTAGAATTTATTGTGAAACAATGCTTTCTTTATTTGCTAGAAACACGCTCTTAATTTAGAATATAAAAATTATAGTTACCGAATAGAAGACCAAAATATTTTTTAAAACACAAGTGTAAAACAAATGTACAACATTTATAAACATTTAAAAGCAAGAGATTGCATTTAAATATATTGTAGTCATGTATGAAATCTAAGTCTATGTTAGATTTCTAAGTTTTCCATCTATAATGATTCTACAATTTCAAAATGCTACTATAAGTGCAAATGCCTTTAGAGCAATAACAAATTAAAATTTTAAAAATTATCGCTTATTAATTAAAACTAAACCAAGTAATATGATAAAATCAACTAATGGTGAATTATATGGGTACGCAAAATAAAACGTAAATATCAACCAAAGAATTCACCAAAACTAATATTCTTTCAATTTTACGTTTCAAGTAATAAATATATATTTATTTATATATACACAATTTAAATATACACATTATAATACTTAAATATATATATAATGAAATCGTCGATCTAGGTTAAACTATTTGTACTAGGCTATGTACCATAGTAGCTAAGAATGGTTTAACTATAGCGCACTGTCACTAGAAGAGTGTTACATTTTCGAAAATGCTAAATAATTGTTAAATATTTTATAATGTCAAAATATGTATCATGAATTAAATTAAATGAACTTAAATTAAATAAATCTTCATTGGCATGTAATACAGAAAGAACAACACATATACTTCATACAATAATAATTCATATAATAATCCATAAAAAAATATACTTCATATTCTTTTTATATAATTAAATTAAAAATAATTCTTTCCTCTAGAAAAGATCACCCTTTCCCCTTCCTACTCTCACTTAGATTATTCATCCCTCCCTTCACTTTCGCATCCTCCTCTCCTTAATCCCCCATTCCTTATGACACCACCCTTATTCCAAAACCTCCATTCCTTCAACAATTTTGTTTTATTTTCGTCACACCTTTTTATCTCTCTTTTTTCACGCCTTACACAAATCCACCCAACATTCACTCTTCTTTATCCCTTACTGTTTCCTTATTTTCCATTAATTATCTCCTCTTTGTTTTCAATCCCCTCGTGTTCTATACCTTCTAATTTCTTTTTTACCTTCTTTTAGTTATTTCCGTCATAATTCTTTTCATTATATTACCCTTCCCTTCCTTTCCCAAACTTGCTCTCCAGTATTCTCTCAACTCCTTTTCTTTCTCACTCCATTCAATCCCCTCACACTCATTTATCCAATGATTCCATTTTTCTTCTTTCTTTCCACATATCCTACATATTCTTTCTTGCTCTTTCATCCAATACTTATTTCCACTCTCCTCATTCCCAAATCTGAACCTTGCAATCTTTCTATTTTCTCCCATTTATAATCTAGACGGTAATATCTTAGCCATACCCTCCTCATACATAAATCACACATACTACTAAACCTACTTTCATTTATTCGTCCGTATCTCTCTTGCTTTTCCAAATCCCTCACCCTTTCCATGATCTCACTCACCACGCCACCACCTCCAAACCATCTATCCGCCGACCATTAAATCCTCCTATTCACTTTCTCTCTACACTTAATCCATTCATTCACACACCCAACTCCTCCCTCCTTCTGCATTGCCTCAATGTATACTTCTTTAACCAACCTTCTCCCTTCATCTTTCCATATCTTCTCCGCATACTTAATAATTTTTTTCACTCTATTTATTCAGCATTTATATTTTCCAATCTCCTGCATTACTATCTCATTCCTAGTATTCCTATCCAATCCCAGCATCCTTTTAACACATCCAACTTGCACTCTCTCCATCCCCTCTCTTTTCTCTACAGTCCATACCTCAGCTCCATTTATCATTATGCTGTTCACACACACTTCCATAGTCTTCAACCTCATTCTCGCTGACTCCCCAAACTTTCTCTCCCATACTATCCTCATTCGCTCTATAACTCCCATTGCTTTCATCACCATCTCCACATGTCTCTTACTTGAACCATTTTGTTCCAATAAGAAGCCTAATTATTTATATTTCTTTACACTTTCATTTTATATTTCTTTACTCTTTCAATCTTCTGTTCCCCTATGTCGAATACGTCCTCTGTACATTCCCTCCCTCCCTTCTTACACACCATTATTTTTGTCTTTTCCACAATCACTTCCAATCCATTCTATCCATATATCCCTTCACTCTCCCAATAATTCCTTTCATATCTTCCCTATCACTCGCCATGCATACTATATCATACGCATATGTAAGAGACCACACCTTCACACTTCCAATCTTGAGCGCCCCGCTTGTCCGTTCTCCAACACACCCTCTAAATCTGACAAGTATATGTTAAATTGAAAAGCACTTAGTTGGTATCTCTATCTCACGCCCGTTCTGGTCTCAAATCATTCTGATGTCCATTTCATGTCCAATCATTTCATTCATTCTCGCCCTTACTTTCGTACCCTCATACAATCCCTTTATCATCCTTATCATTGATCTCGAAATCCCTACATTCTTCATTCCCTTCCACAATTTCTCTCTCACAATCCCATCAAACGCCACTTTCAGCTCTACAAATAGGATGTACAAATTCCGTCTTTTGGCAATCTCTCTATTCATAGCATAGTTGATTGTCAAAATACTGTCAGCCGTTCCCCTACCTCTAATAAAACCATTCTGAGAGTACGACGGACTTCCCTTCATCCTTACTTCTTCTTCCAACTTTCTATTTATCACTCTTGCTTACATTCTATATAGTCCCATCAATAATTGTTACTCCCCTATAACTCTCTGCATCCATTCTATTTCCTCTTTGATACACTGGCACAATTTCTCCTTTCTTCCATTCATCCGCCACTCTTTTCTCTCCTTTCAATATTTTATTCATCCCCCTTACCCTTCCATTTTCATTTTCTCCATCTCATTTCTAATGTCTTATATATTTATTTCTACCACCTGGCTCTTTTCCATCCTCCTTTATGATATATTTCAAGAACGTTCCAGTCTTCTAAGAAAACTGAGTTGGCGCATCCACCACAAGAATTGTATAACACCTACAACGCGAATTGCAGTACATCTATATAACATTGAAAATTAAAATATTATAGAAAATTAATTTTTCAATACTTTCATTTATTCCAAAACCAAAAATATTCTCAACATATTATATTTTTCAAAAAACATCTCATTGTCAACATCCCAAACTTCCGTATTTTTAATGCAAACCCTGACTTCTGGAACAATTGATTTGATTAATGTATATCTGGTGACTTAGAATGCCATTGTTGAGCCGAAATCAAATGCAAAACATTTTCTCTTAATCAATTCTCTTAAACGAATCTTGCTGAAAGTCTACAGTCTGAAACTGAAAAGTTTACCTGACCGAGGCTTCAGAGCAACCAATTTACGTTTGTTGGTGGTATTTACCTTGACACCAGATTCCAAAAACACATTTGAAGTTACTGCGACCCATACCTCCACCTAAGCACCTCACCTTTCTGTTTACTTCCAAATACTTGAGCACCTTAACAATAAATAGTTGAATTAAATTTTCTAGCCACATAACGTACATAAAACTATTACGTTTGAAATCCATCGTCAATAAAAAAAATTTGAGACACTATATAAAAGTTCATTTAGTTTGTTAACAACGAAGTTAGGAACACTTCATACCTCGTGTGTTGTATATTTACACTCTTGTAGTGAAAGTGCGATATATGTATATAACACATAGATGTATCATGAAAAAAAATTTCCTTCGACATTTTGATTGGAAAGCATGTTTTGGAAATTTCTCAAAATGACATCTAAATAAATGACATGAAAATGACATCTTAATAAGCTCACTAAAGATGACAAAATATTATCGAATAGTGAAGCGCTTACCCAAGCCTCAAAGCTTCTATATCAATCGACTACTGAGCTAATTGAATGTTAGTAGTCATTTCTATCATGAGAACAAGTTTGCAAAACTTCAAAACTTTAGGATTTTATTCAACAATTTGTCTGGACCTTATTGACTCCAATGAATTATTAAAAATTCGTATACTTCTAAACAAGGAATGTTTAATCTTAGAAAATTACACAAAAAATTATGCCAATACGTATACAAGTATTTGTTGTTAATAAAATATAAAACGAGTGAAATATTTACATAAATATTTCTCACAGCTAATATCAATAAGGACATACAATATATGTTAGGCTATAGCCTGCACGTGCCGACAATACAACAGAAGAAAATCACATCATGTCCTGTATTTCCAGTTTTATAATACAAAATAGCATTCTTGCTTTGCGATCATTGTAACAAGCGGCAAACTTACGCATGACGTTACGTTTGCTCTTGCTCATTCTTGAGGTCAATGTCCGTCCTCTACGCTTATTCTTTCCCGTTCTAACTGATACTCCCAAGTATAATTCTCTTACTTTCTCATCTTATTCGTAAAACTCTAGCGCGGAATATTCATCATTCAACAGATATATAAGCTTTGTCTCTTTCTAATGATTGCATGTTGTTCGCTTTTCCTTGTCGATGCTATCTCAGCGCCATATAAAGCCATTGATGACAAATTTAGGTAAATTGTTTGGGTATGAACTCTTTCAAAAACTACTTCTTATTTACCCTAGTATTGTCAGTTAGAAGTAATTACACGCGGCTTCGTATCATCCGGATGCTGTCCTGTCCTAAACTATTAAACATGAACCCTCTTCTATTTGTTGTAACCAAATCATCTAGCTGTATCAGCTGATCCTCTGCATCAGCTTTCCTACTCGTTACATAATAGCGATGAATGTACTATCTTGAATGTATGGTATTCAATCTAATACATTGGTGGCGCTACAATCCATTAAAAACGCGAGCCTTGTCTACTATACATTTTCGCTACTCATCTATCCGGGTAGCCAACTGTCTCCAGTTTTATCATCCAGCCATCTAAGTTTATGGCGGCCCTCAAATTTTCTTCCTACCGGTCTTAAGATAAGAACTTTTTTTGGCACTCGCTGGTCTCTCATTCTCTGGACGTGGTCGAACCAACGTAGTCTTCTTGTCTTGATGCCTGACATGATCGATGGAGCATGATAGAGGTCTTCCAGTTCTTTATTGGCTCTTATTAGCCACTTATTGTTCTCGTGTACAACACCAAAAATCTTGCGAAGGGCTTTCCTCTCCTAGGCGCACAGTAGGTTCTCCTATTTTTTCTTGAGAGTCCAGGTTTCTCAGCCATACAAGACCACTGGTTCTCGGCCGCTACGCTTGCTTTGTTTTAGTCGGGTACTTTGTTGTCGTATTTTAGAATGTCTTTTAGAATATTTGAATGCATCGAGCGTTTGGTAAGAACTAAATTTGTCAGTGTTTCGCCATCTAGTGTTTAAGTTCCTAGTGTTTATATATATTTTATCTTCTCCTAGTTGATAGTAGCCTCATTTTCTTAGCTTTGTTCTCGAGTGTTTGTAATATCTCGTTTAAGTGTCTAGTGTATGTAGCTAACATAGTAATGTCGTCAGCGAAAGCGAGACTCTGGGATGTTCTATTAAATATTGTGCCTCCCCTATTCGTTCAATTTCCTCATGACGAGTTCCAAGGCGATGTTGAACAGGGTACCTGATAATGAGTCTCCTTGTTTAAGACCATTGTAGATATCAAATTGCGCGGAAAGTTTCCCATGTACTTTGACTCTACACCAAGTTCCTACATCGCGTGGTAGAACTGCTGGCGGGGCACACTGTCGTAGGCGGCTTTAAAATCTAAATACAGCTGGTGGACCGTTAAGTTCTATTCATAACACTTCTTCAGAATCTTCAGAATCACTCTAAACCCACTTTGGCATTCGCCGATAGAAGCTTCTGTGTAAGTCTTTAATCTCTAGTTGAGGACTATAGCGAAGATCATATACCCTACGTTGAGCATCGAAATCCCTCTATAGTTTCCGCATCCAGTCTTATCGCTTTTTTCATGTAAAGGTATAATAACTGTCATATTCCATTCCTGTGGTATTTCCTCTCTTGACTAATTGTTTTTAATAAGGTCACCGATATTATGTTTTTAATATCGGTGAGTTTCGTTTCTCCATACTTGAACACTTCTGGCGGGAGTCGGTCTTCTCCTGCGGAGCGATGATTGGTCATTTTCTTTATGGTTTTTCTTTAGGCTCTGACCCGTTCCTGTATGTGACGTCCTCCATCTCAAAAGCTTGAGTGCCTTGGATGTTTGTGTTAGCATTCAGTAGCTCCCTAAAGTACACTCTCCATCTTTCCAGGACACCATCTAGATCCCCAATTAGGTTACCCCTAATGTCGCGCCATATAGTTGTATTTGGTTCCAACACTTACGTCCTGTATAAAATTTCCTCACATCTCTTTGGTCGTGTCAGTCTCCCGCTTTTTGTATCTGTTAAAGTCTTGACCGTCTTCTTTTGCTGTTGTAATCTAGTCTGATTGTTCTTGTGTCTCTCTGCAACATTTTTCTCCTAGCCTCATTTCGGTCGCGCACTGCCCTCTCACAGTCGTCGTTGAACCATCGGTTCCTGCTATTGTTGTTTATTCAATCTAATGTACTGCCAAATACTGGCGAAACGCTAGCTGTGTGCCACAATTACACCCATAGATCTCTGTACATCTGTGAGGTTGTGCACTATTACCACGGTTCTTTATCACCATTTTTTTTTCGACGACATATCTGTCGTCTTTAGTTGCGACAGGCAGTCAAATGTATTTCAATAGCCAATGAAGCAGGCGTATACATCGACAATCATACATCTGCGTGAGTACTGTGTGAGCTGACATTCATCTCTGTGTGCGTATTTTAAGTGAAAAAATTGTGTCGCATGTTTCCAAGCATTTTGGTCGTTCTCCATATATTCCTGCTCCAGTATTTCCAGAAGCCCTTGAACCGTCTATGAACTAAAGTAGAGAGATTCCAGAAAGATAGGCGGGTCTTTTCTCCACAAACCTGAGTCTATGTTGACCTCATAGTTTCTGTGTATATGGTGGACTGGAGATATACAGTCCGATTTTATTTCAAAGTATTTCATCCCCTGTAATCTTAGTGTCTATTTTCTTTGCCAAATTGGGTCTGTTAGTATTTAGCCGATGGAGTGCGGCTTCCACCTCTGCTTGTACGATCAATTCTAGTGGCGGAAGATCTAGCAGGACCTCAAGCACCGCCGTAGAAATTCATAGCTCCTGTTATAGCAAGACATGACATTCTCATTATGGAGGACAGTTTCTGCATTGTCTGCGCCTGGAGTGTCTTTTCCGCCACGCCAGTGGTCCGTAAGTTATGGATGGCCCAATAACCGACTTGTACAGCCAGTGCACCAAGCCGGACTTCAATTCCCATTCTTTCTCGTTTCTACGTCTAATAATTGCGGAAGTTATGTATTATTCAATTTATTTGCAGGTTCCAAGTGTGTTAGGAATCAAGTTTTGTCTCCAAGATACTTTACTGACTCCAAGATATACATTACTTCCTCGATATTGCAGCGATATTTGTGTCTCATGAAGTTCTATACTGCCTAAGTCGTCCAGATTCCTTGTTCTGGTAAACGGTATAACCGAAGTTTTCTGAAGGCTAATGTTCAAGCCCATGTTCGTTGTCCATTTTTTAACCATGTTAAGTCTGAAAGTCTACTATTCTTAAATTTATACAAATTTATTACAACAAATTCCGTGGCTACAGAAATAGTCGTACATAACTATTAATTATTAATTAGATCCACGCTGGTTTGTTTAAGCTAATTTGCAAATCCTCTATTATTCGTATATATGTACCAATTATAGAGTTCTATAAACATGGATGGTAGTAAGCCCAAGTGACATCTTACGTGGGATGAACCATTATAAGGTGTTAACCCATCTCCACAATCGAGATGTAATGAACTCTTTTTACTTTTTGTTTTATTGTTTTAGTTTTGTTATAATTATTTGAAAAAAATTATTGTTTGTTTACTTTAAAGAAAAGGATTCTGTTTTGTTTTTCATCATTTTAAAACTTTGGATTATTAACCAAAAGGTTTTGTTCAATTATTTTCGTTCAATTTTGAAAAATTCTCTACTCTAAGAAATAATGATTTTTTGTCCACTTTTCAATAAAACTATTTATGGCAGCCCTAGTAATAACACTCAAATAAAAGTTTGCATGATTATAATTTAATTGAATTTAGGGAAACGATAATACTATTTAAATATGTTTTTCATAACAATAAGTAGCCTTTGATTACAACTGAATTTGTGTCAAGTATCTTTATCTAAAAGTAAGATTCTGAAAATATAATAAAATCATTTGAATAATAATTTATCTGGTCTACATATATTTTGAATCGAATCATCATTGCGTTAACACGTATTGTTTTTGTCACTTTGCAAGTTTTAAAACATCTGTCCTTTTACGATCTGTGTAGGAAAATGCAAAATAATCATAATAATAATTTATAACAAACAGGTCATGAACTTGTCATTGACTATATATGTATTATATATCCATTAAATTATGAAAGCAGTAAAGATATGTTCTTAGTATTTAACAATTGTAAACCATATACGATTATATTACAAAGAAATATTTAATAATTTATAAATCATACCTAATTCTGTTCTGAAATATTTAATAATTTTATAAATCGTACATATGTAATTAAAAATGATTTGTACATTTCTAATCATCTAAATATCAAATATACAGTAAACTCCAGATTATCCAAGTCCTTGTCAACCGAACCTTTGAGTTAACCGAGCTAGGCATCGGAAGATAAAAAATAAAAATGAAGCTCTTAATAGTGGAACAATTACGGCGAGAAGTGATGTTTATTCGTTTTACAAGCAATCTCGAGCCTTAGATGTCGTACTTCGGCTCACTTGTAGCTCCTCGCGTTGCCACTCACACTTTAGTTGGCTCTGCTCTCGTGTTAAACGTGGTTGTGTTATTCTGTTGTCTTTTGGATATTTAATGATTTCTGTGTTTCGCTATGAACGGGGAACGGAAGAAAGCTATAGTTTCTCCTGAAACAAAGCTTAATGATATAAAACGGTTGGACAATGGTTGGTCTATTAAAAAAGTGGCTACCGATTTAGGAGTTACGGAAATGACTCTATGGAATTGAAGACGTAACCGGAAAGAAACTGAAACATTTCTAAACAAAAGTGTGAGTGAAGATAGTGGTGTCAGTCAAAAGATTTTGAAAAATGGCGACTGAAACTCTTCTTCTGTGGTTTTCACAGCTTCGAGAGATGGGCAGTCCTATTAGTAGGCCAATACTTCAAGCTAAGACGCTTGAATTTCATAAGAACTTTAAAGACAGTGAGGAAACATTCACTGCACACGATGGATAGAACAACAGGTGGAAGAAGAAAGATGGCATAAGGCAGCTGAGCATTAGTGGAAAATAACTGTCAGCTGACTCATCAGAAGTTTTGAAATTTGTCAGCTGACTGTCAGCTGACTTATCAGAAGTTTTGAAATATCAGTCTAAATTGGAATAAATCATTTTGAAGGAAGGATTGACCTCATATTAAATTTTCAATTCAGACAAAACTGGTCTGAACTTTCGAATGCTACCTTCAAAAATCTTAAAAAAAACTGCTCCTGAATTAAAAAAAAAGTAAAAAGAGAGTCACAAATCGGTTGCCTGCAAAGGTTCTGGTTCTTTAAAACTAAAGCCTCTGCTTATTGGAAAGTCTAAAAACCCAAGAACATTTAAAAATATCAACTGTCTACCAACTGTCTAAAAATTACAATAGTCAACTGTCTACCAACAATGTACTTCAACAAGAGGTGCATGAATGGATAGCACGCTTTTAGTGACTGGTTTTTTAAAGAATTTGGTCTTGTCACTGAAGTATTTTTGAAAAAATAAGCTCCTCAAGAAAGCTGTTTTATTATTGGATAATCAGCCATCTCACCCAAATGCCAAAGTACTGTGCAGTGGTGATATTAAAGCCAAATTCCTACCTCCTAATGTGACATCTCTTATACAAGCCCTAGATCAAGACATTCTAGAAACGATAAAGAGAAATGACCTGCAAAGGTTTCTCCAGATATTGATTGTAAAATTAGACAAGGATTGATGGTAGCATTAAAGCAAGTCACATTAATAAATGTAGTATACTGGATTGCTTCAGAGTGGGTCGGGGTGAAAACTACCACCATTCAAAAGCCATGCAAAAATTTATTTGACTTACATGGGCCCCATAAAAATGCACCAGAACAGGAAAATGTGAGGGAATTAGTTCAACTAGCCAATGATGATTTACCTGTTGAAAATAAAATCAACAGTGATTGGTGCAATGAAGATGTCCAAATGAAGATTACCGATGAGGAAATTATCGATATGGTTAACAGTGCTAAAGACAGTGAAGAAGACGGCGATACGTACGAGATAACTCCAAAAATATCACATACGGATGCCGCTCTGCCTTACGTAGAGCAACAAGAAAAGTGCAAAGCACATGACATACTCTATCTTCAGCGTTGTCCTAACATTGCATCATCTAAGAGCGGACCGAGGTTAACAAATAATTTCATGTTTCTACTTGCTTACAGGTCTGTAATTATGTTTATTTTATGTTTTTTTTTATACAATAAACCAATTTTGTACATTTTCACAAGTTTTTACTTAACGTCCGTATTATCCGAGTTTTTCCGTATCCGTGATGGTCTCGGTCTCAATTACCTCCGATAATTGCGAGTCTACAGTACATAACATTTCTAATAAAAAGTACTTTATTTAAAAGATGCGTTATGGCGCTTTGGGAGACATCCTCATATCTTGGTCTTCGAAGTAATAGTGTTCGTGACAATTGTTACATGTAATAATTGTTACATAACATAACAATTGCTATATGTTAAGCATGTTACAAAACAAGTGTTACATGTTAAGCAACTACATCATTCGTCAGGAAAATACTGCGCAAATGATTACTGTTGCTAACTTTCGAGAACATACTTTGAAAGAAAATCCTGAACCTACGAATTCAGTAGGTTTACCAATTGGTATCGCAGATGTCTATGACGATGAAGATGACCCTATGTTACTAGTCGAATATGTAAATGATATTATGAACTATTTGCTTCATCTAGAATACAAAGCAATCTACTAGGAGCCAGCAAAACACATTGGCCTAACTCTAGAAAATGTACAAAAGGGCATAAGGTATATTTTGGGGAGTATTTCTGGGGAATTGTTTATTTTTGGCGAGTTTTTTAATATTACTTGGGGATATATTATTAGGGGTCCCTGAACTTATGTGAATTGTTACTTTGTAAGAGAAGAGTTGGTTGACCAAACCTTTGCTCTTTGTTATGTTATCAATAAATAGATTTTTGTGGAAATATAACCGATTACGGATTTGAGTATCAAATATAGGATATTTTGTTAAATGTTATTAAGCACACTTTTCACAGGACATCGGGAGATACCGCGTGTACACTTTTTACAGAGCACGTTTATTTGAAGGCATCGGAATATGCTAACCAAGAATGCTTTTTGAACCAAATATGCTGAAACCCCAAATTTCGTTTAGCGGGAACAGGAAACTTAATATATTTGTCTGGCATCCAGATATGTTTAAACACTTCAAATCTTTCGTATATACTGCAAAACCAAAACTGACATTTGAAGTTTCTTCACCCTCAGCAGTGGACGAATTCTCAGCACTTGAGCAAGGCTAGTGGATGGAAATCCGGGCAGAGTCCTGTCTTGGTTTTGTTGTTGACAGGTTCGAACATACAACTAAAACTGTCTCTACTCTCTCTATATTTAATCTCTTTCTTAATATCAATGTATAATATTTTATGCCTGCTCACCCTATTATATTCACTATTAATTAAACATATAAGTTAATTAGCAGTTAATATAAAATTTATTTATTTAATTTTTCTAATAATTAAATATTATATTATTTTATTCAAAGATAAAAAGAACAGATGTACAACAGAAGCGCACAATAGCCATTCATAGCTACATGCAATAAATAGAGATGGGTTATTTACATTTTTCTTCAACAAGAGTTTTTCATTACAAGAGAATTAATAATTGCATTTCAATCTCATGTAATAAACCAGAAGATAGTATTACAAATGCAAGTAATAGAAACACCTCATGTCTAACGTCTGGTCTGGTCTGGTCGGCTTCTAGCCAAACTAACGGTTCTAAATCATGAAGAAGAAATCATAAGTGAACGCAAACAAGAATCACAAGCGTTTACTATTTTGAAAGCGAAAGTCATCTCAGTTATATGATATTCTTCACATCGCATTTATTTTATAATAATGTTTTATTACATTCTACTTTTGTTATTCCTTTTTTGTATCAATTTACAACTACCATTTGTAATCATTTTCATTTTATAATATATACATGTGTTATACCTTTTATATTTCGGAATTAGGAAAGCAAAACCAATATTTATCATTGAAAATGGCTCTATTGTTTTCGAAAATTATCTCCATTAAGGTCAGTGCACTTCTCTATTCGTTTAAAGCAATTTTCGAAACATTTTTTGTTGGAAATACCAAAGAGAATTATTCTAGCGTTGTAAATAACAAAATTATATTCATCAAAAACTACATGAATGTCACATTTATATTTCTCAATCATCTAATCCACAGTTCTCCCTTAATTTTATATTTTTTTGACACATAATGGCTTTGTTAATAAATCATCAACCATTTTTTTTGTTGTACAGTATTTGCACAATACAATTTTCTTCTCTATGTAATCCTTAATGAGCTTCAAATAACTTTGATTATCTTCGAAGAGCAATATTGGTGATTGAACTGATATATGCATGTCATTTAATAAACGTTTCAACCAAAATGCTTCTTGACATGCTTCAGTCAATGCTATAAATTCTGCTTCTGTTGATGACAGTGCCACACAACTTTGTTTCCGACACGCCCAACTTACTACACCACCATTAACAATGAATATGTAACCACTGTTTGACTTTCTCTCTGATAGATCATTTGCCCAACTTGCATCTGCGTAACCATAAACCAATTCATTGTTACATTTATTTCCACCAAGTACCAATTTTAAATTCGATGTGCGCTTTAGGTATTTAACCACGCGCTTTAAGTCGTTCCAATCTTCTTGAGACGGTGAACTGACCTTTTGTGCCAAAATTGATATACTTGCTAATATATCAGGACGTGTGTTCACTGAAATGTATAATAAGCTACCAATTAAACTTTGATATTGTATGTTATTCAGCAGTAATCCATTATCATCATATTTTTCTTTTCCATAATTTACACTCATACTTGAATCTTTTGCATGACTCAAGCGAAAATCAGATGCCACCACCTTGTTGATGTAATTTGACTGACACAATTGATAATAACCGTCACTTGATTTGCTTACTTCAATTCAAATACAATGGTTTATATCACCGAAATCGTTCAAATCAAATATTCTTGAAATTATTTCCTTGACTTTATCAATTATATCTGATGACTTTGCCATCACTATCATATAGATAGAATAGTAGATAACAGTAATGTTTATTGAATGTTCTAATATATAAACATGGATCCGCTTTACTTTGTTGAAAATTAGCCTCAATCAGCACAGAATGTATGGTTCCATTCCATGATCTTGCTGCTTGCTTGATTCGTTTAACACGTCTGTTCCTTAGAACTTTACAGAATTAATTACTTATTTAAGACCTTCTCGTACCGTTTTCTGGCACCTGAAGAACTATTATTTGTGTTACGTAGGTCGTAAATCTCCGTAACAATGTATTATTAAAATAATTTTCTTTTGTTAATTTATTTATTTGAGAAACCTTCGTACTTTCGTACCTTCCTATCTGATGTTATTTGTTTAAAATAAGTCCGTCATAATTTTAGACTAATTACATTTAAATTATGTTAATAACTTCCGTTTTTCTTGGAAGCCGTTTGTTAAAATTAATTATTTTGTTTTCTTTTAATCAATTGTAATTAGCAATTTGTAAGTTAATTTAATTATAGTAACTTTCGTATCGATTGACACTTTGAAATAACTATCTATTTGTTTTAAATTAATTTTGTAGATTAAATTATTTATTTTAGAAACATTCTGAAACAATCTGATGAAACAATCTGATGTTATTTACTTAAAATGCGTCCGTAATAGTTTTAGAAGAATTACATTTAAGTTATGTTAATGACTTCCATTTTTTTTTTGAAGCCGTTTGTTAAAATTAATTATTTTGTTTTAATTACTTTTAATTAGCAAGTTGTAAATTAATTTAATTATAGTAGTTTTCGTATCGATTGACACTTTGAAATAACTATCTATTTGTTTTAAATTAATTTTTCAGATTAATTTATTTATTTTAGAAACCTTCTGAAACAATCTGATGTTATTTACTTAAAATGCGTCCGTAATAGTTTTAGAAGAATTACATTTAAGTTATGTTAATGACTTCCATTTTTTTTTGAAGCCGTTTGTTAAAATTAATTATTTTGTTTTAATTAATTTTAATTAGCAATTTGTAAATTAATTTAATTATAGTAGTTTCCGTATCGATTGACACTTTGAAATAACTATCTATTTGTTTTAAATTAATTTTTCAGATTAATTTATTTCTTTTAGAAACCATTGTACTTTTGGCACATGATGGATCTGATGTTATTTGTTTACAATACGTCCGCAATGCTTCTGGACGAACTACTTTTAAGTTCATTTATTTATTTGTGTTACGAAAGGTCATAAATCTTACGCAACATTGTTATAAATTAAATTTTTAGGTTAATTTATTTTATTTGGAAACTTTTCGTACCGCATTGCCACATTGAAAAGATCCTTTTATTTATTTAAATTAATTTTTTAGATTAATTTATTTATTCGGAAGCTTTCGTGCCGTATTGGCACTATTAAAGATCCTATTATTTGTTTAAATTATGTTTTAGATTAATTGATTTATTGGGTAGCTTTCGTGTCGTATTAGCACATTGAAAGAATCCTTTTTTTATCTTAAATTAATTTTTTTATTTCATTAATTATTTGGAAGTTTTTTGTACCGCATTGGCCCATTGAAAAATCCTTTTATTTATTTGAATTAATTTTTTAGATTAATTTATTTATTGGGTAGCTTTCGTATCGTACTAATACATTGAAAGAACACTTTCTTTATTTTAAATAAATTTTATTTAATTTATTTATTTGGAAGCATTTTGTACCGCATTGGCCCATAGAAAAATCCTTTTATTTATTTAAATTAATTTTTTAGATAAATTAATTTATTGGGTAACTTTCGTGTCGTATTAGCACACTGAAAGAACCCTTTTATTTAAATTAATTTTTTAGATAAATTTATTTATTTATTTATTTGGTACCGCATTGCTACATTGAAAGAACCTTTTATTTTGAATTAACTTTTTATTTAAATGAATTTATTTCAGAATCTTTTGCCCTTTTGGCTTTGAAAGTCCTATTTATTATTTATAAATTAATTTTTTATTTTAATTAATTCACTTTCCGATTTTCACTATTATTTAAGATTTATTTGTAAAAACCATTCTTGTTGAAAAGCTTTTTAAACTTGAACAACTTGGTTACTGAAATGTTCCCGTACCATTTGATACTTAGGGAACTTATTACATGGAGTAACCAAATTTAGATATTACACCTAAACCATAAGTGACGATGACTTACCGGTCAGAAGTCTAAAATAATAGTCAGATTCCTAGTACTAACCATCAGAATATATAGTTACAAATATAAAACAATATGAACGTGATTTAATGGCACAATGAATTGATCACACAATAGATGCTATTTCTATTCGCACGTTATAATGTGTAGGTAACTTTACTATACATGCAAAATATGTATCAATTTGACCTTATAAGTTTTGTTGTACCTACATAGTACATTTACACATATTATGTTTTTGATATTAAACGAAAATGCATGTTTATTAATTTGTTTAGTTTTGCAATTTTGCTCAACTAATATTAAATATCTTTAATCTATTAGAATTTGATGAATATTAATTGAAATGAAATCTTAAAATATCAAATAAACTTAGATTTCTTTTTAGTAATCAGTGCTGAATTATATTGTATAAATTAGAGGGCTACTTTATTATTATGGTTTACAGAATTGAACACATACATACAAATAACTAACTTTAACAACTTTTAAATCCTACAGGCTTTCTTTTGTGCCTGGAAGTTGCGGATTCTTTATTTGAGAGACATCAGGGCGCATCCACCCGTGGTCCGAATTATCCAAATATCTCGCTGAATAATATTTTCATATCTACAATATCAAAATGTTTAATACAACGTTAAGTGAAAGTACCGTGGAGTATAATGATATCATCCTCACGGTACCTTCTTGTTTTGTAGCTTAACGTTGTATTTCACTAAAGCAAAGTAATATAATATTATTTTTATGATTTCAAAAATATATGTGTTTCCTGATCATAACTTGAACACACATAGATCCATGATTCATCACCTATCACCATATCATAGACATGTTTTGTAGCACCGCGATCATATTCTATGCGTAATTGTTTCGACTAATTGACAAGTCTCATTTTGAGCAATTGTGAAATTAAATTGAATCCAACGCAAACAAACCTTTTTGAGGATCAAATGGTTAGGTAATACTGAATGTATGCCCACTAAGGCTCAAAAATGCTTCAATCCACGATAAGTCACGATCATGAAGTATCAGTTCAGACATAGCATGAATGTTTGCCTACACAACAACCAAGTTTCGACAACCCTCACGAAAGTCGTAGTAGAGGCACTACAGCAACGATTGAATTCGGCAAACCATCAATAAAGACTCGTCCTTGATGGTGGTTAATTACCAAAACTGGAGTCAAGTTCATCGATGCACAGTTGTTGAATTAATTCACGTTGAAAGTTGTACGAAATAATCACACAAAAATGTTCACGACTTAATTCCATATTTGGGCGATAAGAATTTTTTAAGTAACTGTAAACAACACAAATGCCGTAAATTAAAACATTCTAGGTACGAATGCCGTCAAAAATGTCAAACTGTACGATAGAGACGTCAGTTGGGAGCCCTAGGGTTGCCAAATCCCGAAATATAAAATATAGCAACAGTCGTACTATATTCATAAATATTAATTTATATATTGTTGTATAACGTTATATAAAAGTGCTCTATTATTCAAACACAACACCTTACTTTTGATCTATGCGACTCAATCATTTTTATACACCCTTTGGCAGCTCTTTTTGTCCGTCATTACGAGTTTAATGCAATGTATATTCAAGTTCACTAACGATCGATATAGAATTATTTTACCATGAATACTAAACATTCCTGGGAGTTTTCGGTGTCCGCAAAGAACGTTTCATCTTTGACGTAGTATAGAACTTTGACATGTTTATTTCCCAACCAAAATTCGTTAATCATTAATTCGGGTCATCATGTCAAACATGTCAAATACAAAAAATGTCGATATTAAAAATGTCATAATGTGAAAAATGCAAATAATAAAAGAGCCCAAATGTCCAAAATAGCAGATATCTAAAATTCGAAAAGAAAATAATCTTTAAGGCGCAAAAAAATTGTTTCTTTTTAAATTTTAGGCACCTGCTATTTTAGATATTATGACATTTTCATTATTGTGTATTTTCACATTACATGTTGAATTATGTATATGAAGGATAAATTAGGTTATTCTCATATTTCTGCATGATTTTTTTTTTGGACATGGATCTCTCGCTTCAAGCATGTACTTTGCAGAAAAAAAAGTTTACACTTGAAAAAGAAGATAAACCAGCAGCTCAATCCATTACTTCGCGAGATAAGCCAATGACAAAAAAATGATAACCAAACAATGTACTCCAGCATTTGTTTGTCAGAAGAGCTTTCCGCAAAAGAAACTATGTCTGAATCTGTGGTGCCACTTCAATCATTGTTTGCGAAACGCGACGCGACGGAAGTAAGGCAGTGGGGGAAAACCTTCCAACAAAATACAAAAATACGAAGAAAGTTTGAATATGGGATTCACAGAAAGAAATGATGGTCGGCCTCTCTAAATGTATTGACCAATAGTTCGATGTTTCCTGCTAAGCTGCGGCGTCATTTCGAGGGAAATCATCCGTTATTCATAGTTTTAAAATAGATGTATAATAACGGAAAAATCTGTTAATTATTGAAGATAATTATAAATATTACAAGTCAAAACTGATGCAAACTAGAGAAATAAAATGGCGGTGTACCAATCGGAACGTATTTCAAAAATGTACAAGCTGGGTGATGATGATAGGACAATAGAACATCTATTGCCAAAAGAAAAACCGATCAAATACCATCTAAACTGTTTCGCTTTGCTTGTCAACAACTCATTAAGATCAATTGATTACCGGCGATATAAATGGCATCAACAAAACAATATATAGAACTAAAAGAAAAAGTCACGCATCACTTCCAAGCGATGAGGTATTTGATTGATATGTTAGATACACTTGAATGTCAGGAAGAACATTTTTTTCGTAAATGTGATAAAGCAAGTGGCTTTATAATTTTTTCCCGCTCAACAAATTTAGAATTGTTATATTCTTGCAATACTACGAGTATATACATGGATGGAACTTTCAAATTTTGTACAATATTTCACACAGCTATTTACAATACATGTATTAAAAAACACTATGTGCCTGCTGTATTTTGTGTTTTAACTGGCAGCCCTAGTTTGTCACGTCCCCTGCTCCGCCTTGCCAGGCCTCCGGAATTCTGGTAGGTCCACGCCATCAATGCTGCTCTCTGATTGGCTGTTGGCTTGATGACGTCATCAGCATCAACCCGTGACAAGTCGTTCCACATTTTATCCCGACCATAATAGAATTCCACATCCCACTACTAATCCGTCACTAATGCATTCACACATCCAGACTAATACATTCAAACCATAAATTTTGTTGTTTGAGGTTATGATTTGGTATAGTATGACGCAATACTGGTTGATATTGGACAATATAACCTAAATGTTTCAAATCCAAAATGGCCGCCAATAAAAAGCAGGTGGTTGAATATATTTTAACTGCCTTCAAACCGTTAACTAAATTGTTCCTTTAAATATATATTGGTGTAAGGAAAAAATGTTTCATGCTCATACAAAAACCACGCGAATAAATAAAAATCGCAAATAGAAATTTACAAAAGAAATATGGAATATGCATGCACCACAATATCGATGTCATATATGAACTCTGCAATAGAAGTTACTATAAAAAAACTCAAAATCCTAAACAGAAAAATCATTACAGAATGAAAGTTTAAAACCAAACTCTGAAGAGGAAAGTCATATTTTATCTATATCAATTGTTTTCATATCCATTGTCAAATCGCACCCAAATCATATTTGGTAGGTACATTGTATTTTAGAGTTTTTTAATAGCTGAGACAATATTTGAGATAAAAATAATTCCAAAGTATATCAACAAATAAATATACATAAAGTTCCTTGTAAAAATTAATATGAATAAACCTGTTACTTAACTTACTTAATTAATTGCTAATTTTCGGAATCTAATTAATTCCATTTAATATCTCTAAAAGTTAAATACGTAAGTTCATTATTAATAATTATTATTACTTTTACTATTAATATTCAGTTAACCACATGTCATAAAAACATTAATACATTCCTAACGTATCAGATATAATTTGCATAAAAATTACTAAATATGTAATAATTGACATATTACTAAATCAACATACAATATTGTACCATTTCCTAGTATAATAATTTTTCCGAAATAATAATCTCATGAATCATATCAAAACGCTTATTCCGCGTCGAAAGAGCGCGAGCAACAAGTGAAAGCACGAAGAAATGTTTCCATTGAAATTGGTTTTAAAGCCATATAGATGGCAACAATGTATCGTTGCGTAGCAAGCACCAAGCAGGAACAGTTGACGCATGCGATTCATAGCAAGACGCGTCATAAGTATCAGGAAATCTGCAAGGCAATGAACGTGTAGCGCTGTAGCAACGAGTATGAATTAAAAGAGTACGAAATTCTCGCACCCTGCTTCTTGAACAATCAAAATTTCAAATAGTTATTTCTTAGAAAGTGGCTCTCACTTAAAGATCCATTACAGTTGACATGTTTCGAAGAGCCCTTCAGGAGATTCTTTCACGTTGCTTTTTCATAACACGTAAAATGTATTAAGATTTCATTCAAATATACAAACATAGTAGAATCTAGAAATGAAATTGTAAAATCTAACGAAACAAACACAAACTTCAAACCAAGAATCAGAGAACATTGATATGCAATAAGAAGACAAAAACCATCAATTCCAATTACGCAGATCACCTACTAAAATATGAACATCTAAGCGATGAAATAGAGACCACACTACAAATATTGAAAAAAAAACCAACAAAAAGTCCGAAATCAAAGAACAGATAGAAATATCTTAAAATAAAATTACAACAGACAGAAGTAAAACAAAAATAGAAAATAATCAGTTGAAATGAGGGCCCGAATGTAAAATCAGTAAAAATAGTTTTATATCCACTTTTTATATGTAAATAATTTCGACATTACTATGTACTAAAGAAATAACCTTACAAATTCAATGTTTATTATTGGTCGTCTCTACCGAATACTTTTCTCGTAGGTATTGCCGGCTAACAAGTTATTAAAAATAGATTATTGGCAACATTGCGCTGTAGCAGCGTGGCGCGGAACAAATAGTGTGGAGTAGTATACTGTACGCTATACGCTCCGGTCAATGAACTCGATTTTGTAATGTAGGTCAGTAATTGGTAATGGTGTGTATAAGTAAAGGACTCCTATCCACTATGCGCACTAGAACCAACCATGAGTTTGTAAACATACACAAACGTTATATATATGTACAACATTCATAGAATATTTATTACTGATGGGTAAGTGTGCGCACATTTGTGGATGATCGTTGTGTGATGAGAGTTTTCTGTCACGGTTGTGGAGGCGTGTGAATCGGTAAGTCAATTTAGGCGCAGGATAACATTGGCGTAACTAAAAGGATACAGGGCTGACTATCAAAGCCTGAGATATTGCGTTAAAAAAAGATTTTCATTAATATTACGAATAATTGAAATGTTATGCTAATTTTCTAAACGTTCCAATTATGTAACATTTGAAGGTAAAAGGTTATTTATTAATTTTATTAATAACAATATATAAATATTATTTGTGACTGAAAAATATTATGCCACCCGGGAATGAAACCTTTTTTCCATAGTGAATCAAATGGCTCCGAAATTATGGTTTTTAAACGCATCAACTGTCTCTTCTGGCGTCGAAAATTCTTGCCCAAGCAGTTGTTTTTCACTTATAGGAATACTGAGTGAGTCAGACAATTGTTTACACCCATGCGTGCGGTGGAGAACGATCTGAGGTTGAGCGATTTTCTTTCTGCCTCAAAAACTTCTGGCAAATAGAAACTTGTGTACGTACCATTGTCCATTCTACGATTCTCAACAACTACGCTAGCAATATATCCAGTTTTGTTTCAAAAAAAACAAAACTGAACATAAAGAAACAGGCGGCTATATCATTCGATACGCTACAAACGCAAACGACCTTGATTGGCATAGGCTCAGGTTGGCAAACTCATACATCTGACTGCTATTTAGTTTCAGATTCATAGGCATAGATCCAGGATTTGTGATTTTCAATAATCAGTCAGATCTTCATCAACTTCGATAATCGATCACAAAATTTTCGCGCATTGAATGAAAACGTAATAATAGCAAAAAAGTATTGTTGCTGTTTTGATAACATCCGTCATCTGGAATCAACCATTTAATTATATCCTTTATTTCCTTATAAAAAAAAGAGGAAGCTGTGATATGAAAACATTATTTATTATTTTCGGTGTCAAAATAGTAGTATTATAAAAAATATTTCATCAGTTATATTTAATCGAAATAGAGTAGGTGGGGGCAAAAATCCGCAAGTGATTTATTTTTTCCTTGTTGTTATGTCGGCTAAATTGAGTGAGCCAACTGATAACTGCTACATAACCTCCACTTGTGACGGAAGGTTTCCTTCTAGTGCTTGTTTTGCGAGAAAAATGAGGTAAGTTTTGTTAATCACTGCAAAGCAATGTACTAACATTTCTACGGCCTCACTCTAAAATCACTCCCCTTTTTAGCGTATCATTTCCCTGAAAAGAACCAAATTAAAAATCCATTCAACAATGTTTCCAAATTAGCAGGGAGGGACTGGACTAGAGATTTTATAAAACAAAATCGGCTGTCACTTCAAACTCCAAGGAAGACTAGTGTAGCTAGAACTATGGGGTTCAACAGAACTCAACTTTCATAATATGTCAATAATTTGAAGCATGTTTTGGAGAAACACTAGTTTCCTCCGAACAGGATATATAACATGGATGAGAATGGGTTCCAAACCGTTCCTAATAAGTTACCAAAGCATGTAGCTCCGCTTGGAAAAAGAGAAGTGGCCGAACACGTTGTTGCCGAGCAGGGAAGAACAGCTACTTTAGCTTGTTCGATGAGCGCGATAGGACATTTTGTGCCATCTTTCTTTATATTTGCACGTAAAAGAATCAATTTGTTACTACTGAATGATGCTACAGTCG
>WYDF02078991.1:0-11203 GCA_009867245.2 Adranes taylori | reverse complement strand
AAACCTGATGTCCAACTACCGATGATTTTCATTTGATATTGTATACAACTGGACAAGAACATTTTATTTAGTTTAAAACTAATGTTAAATTCAATTTATATTATTTAAAATATTCAAACACCTGACAGTAAGCCAAAGAAGAGAAGTTTTCCCAAAATACAATTAAGGTTTAATTTAGAAAATTTGAGGTGTAATTTATATAAAGATGTTTCCAAATATCTTAAATTACTGAAATGCTTCTGAACAAATTGCTTTAACTTAAGGTGATCATATTTAGGTGACCTTAAAGCGGGACATACGGACGGGGTCTCCCCAGTAACAGGGAGGTCTGATCTTTTTAAATTTACACACGTGAAAATAACATTTTACATAATTCTAGCACTTAAAATATAGATGAAAATAAGCATAGGAAGACAGTACAAACCAGATAGTAAATATAAAAAATTAATAGAAATCAGACCATCATAGTTTAGTAGGGAGATAATAATTATTTGAAAACAATTGGAAATACTGTACATAGTTAATAAATTTAATGAAGCATATGAAGAATTACACATTTGAATTATTGAATTTATAATATAAAATATAGAGTTTTTTTTTAATATGTTCATGTTCACATACCAACGTACTTTTTGAAGAATGTATTTCTTTAAGAAGAGCTGATTCTCCTTTTATCTTCTCATGAAATTTATCACAATTTAGTCCAATATAGCATTTGAGCATTGCTCTTAATGTTACGACATTTAATTGAGATTTATTCTCAGTCCAAATATTGTTCATGTTGGTGAACACGCGTTCAACTGGAGCATTAGTTCCTAGCAAACACAGAAGTATTTCGCAGAGGTAACGTAAATTATCATGAGGAATGTGTTTACTTTCAAAATGGCGAAAGTATTCTACCCACCTTTCATCCACCGAAGTTTTCAACTGACACCATTCTAAAACTTTTTCATTTGTGACATATTTTTTAGACAATTTACTTCATCAAAATGTTTGCTGTCGTCAATAACAACAGATTTCAGCTTGCTTGACAGTACTTCAACTCCGTTTGTGAGGGACTCCTACACTGGCATTTCTCTCAAATTAAACCAGACCAGGTTTTCCAAGTTTTGAAAGTGGCAGGCCCAGTCATTAAGGAACCTCATTATTCTTCAGGCAAGATTTAACAGTCATCAAAAGAAATAAGGTGTTCTTCCTTTCAACGTATTTCTCTCTTAAATCTGCTAAAATTAAGACTACTTCAACTGCACTGATATTTTGTCCTTCTGCCTTGAGAACTGTATCATGAAAAATAGCTGATTGGCTGTGAACGAAATTGAGCCAAAGTTCTGCGCTTGGATTTTCAAACAAATCCTTAATAAGTCTAGGACAATTTTCGTTTGTCAAAAAATATTCTTTGAGAGGCACAAAAAGCTTGAGCACACGCTCCACAGCTGGCATCAAAGCAAGCCACCATGTCTTACTGTAGCCAAGGCGTTTGTGATATTCTACAAGGACTTTTTCACAGAATTCTTTTAATTTCTCCACCCGTATATATATATATATATATATATATATATATATATATATATATATGTGTGTGTTTTTATAGTTTTTACTGTTTTTATAGCCATCATCTCTTGCTTTTCTAATCGAATTTTGCAAATTCTTTCATCCATGTCTCCTTTAATTTTGAGTATTCTTCCCAATTTAAAATTCCTTCTCTTACTTTTCCTAAAACTTGATGCAAGGAGAACATCTCAATGGTGACGAAAAAGGTTAGGGGAGTGATGGAAAGTATGAGAATGGTTTGGGATAGAAGGCTTGGTGAATCGGTGATAATGAGGGCGTTAATCAAGGAAGTTGCATGAGAGGTATTATGATGTATGGGGCGGAAGTGAGAGAGAGAGACGATAGAGAGAGTGCAGATATGGTGTTTAAAAAAAGATAATGGCCTAGATACGTCTACGACAAGTGAGATTATATTACAGGAGTTTGAAAGGTATAGGTACTCAGGGGCTTATAAGAATGATTAATTTCGAAAGGAAGGTGTGCATAGATACAGAAAATAGATGAAAATAGATTGGTGAGGGAGGTATACATAGCGGGAATGAAAAATGTAGGAAGTGGAGGGCGGAAGAATATATGAATAGATTGGAGAGAGTTAGCGTTTGAGAAGATTGGGTGGTCGCTGAATATAGAGTGGGAAAAATGATGGAAGGAATGGAAGTGATTAGAGAGAATGCTAGACATAGAGACAGAAGAAGAATGAAAAAATAAGAAATAGTAGATTTAATTGCAAGTGTAAGTGTAAGTGGATAAGACGGGAAGAAGGGATGCTAAAGTATTTAGTATCTAAGCTTAGTATGGCTGGAAAAAGGATGATTGCAAAGTATAGATATGGATGTGAAGAATATGGAAATTTATATTTGATGCAAGGGCAAGACAGGATGTGTAGAATTTGTGGTAGAGAGGAGGAAAGGTGGATTCATTTGATGAAAGAATGTGAAGGGATACAATGGTGTGAAAATGATATGATATTAGGGGAGATCTGGAGTATATGTTTGGGGCTGGAAGTAAAGGGGCTGGCGATAATGAAAAGAATAAGGAAGGAGATAATAAAGAGAATGTTACTTGGAGGAAGGAATAAGAATTACAACGAAGATGAAGGAATAAGGATAGAATGGTGAATATGGTAAGAATGAAGTAATGCATGTAGTAGAAAGTATATTCCAGTCTCCCATGGAAGCTGGAGTTGGACAATTGTTAGAGTGGGATTAGGGTTGAGAATGTTACGAAGTTCACTAGTGGGTAGAGTTAGCATATTATTTAAGAAATAAATAAGGCAAGTTTAATTGAATTTAGTAATGTTTTTTCTTCTTCGTTTAATTTTGTTACTATCCCAATCTATTTCATCGAGTCTACTGTTATAGTTTTCTTTTTCCTTTATTCCTCATGTATACCTCACATTCCTTGTGACAAAGCATGTTACTTGAAGTAATTTAAAATAGATTAAATAAATAAATTACATAAAAGCCGGCACGGGACAAATCCAGTTAATAAATTTGAACGTAGTTTCTATTGAAAGACACGAGCGCGTTCTGCGAATTGTTTGCTTCACCATATATTGTATAGCAGAGATCTCCTGTCGTTTGCTGTGCTGTGTTATTGTGTTACACACATGATCTATGTTTGAGTGTACGTACATTGACTATATGCGAGTGCTCCGCTGTTACCTGTGTCTACGCTGTAATATGTAAAAGACCGCATCGAGACGTAAATAATGTGTTTGGCTGCTCTCGCTGCTATTGCGAAGACTGACTGTTTCTACTGGAGCGTGTGAGTGTCGCCGGGAAAAGAGTTGTCTGTTCTGGCTAAGAGCATGCCATCACACAGGGTGTCATTACACCGGCTTGGGGCTTGTAAGTACCAAGATTTGCATAGAATTATGTGTGGAGACTGTATCAGGAAGTAAATGATGTGTGCTTGACTTGGCGCTGACCCATACACAGAACAAAAGTTTCGTGATCTCAGGCTTATAAGACCGAGATTTCAAGATATCCATATTTCCGAAGGATATAATATTCTGATGTAACTAATAGTTTGCGTCATCTGTGACAATCGCTAGGACTTCCCTAGCGAGAGTCTGTCACATTCTCGTTTCCCCACTATTCTCTAATTCACATCCCACTTAAGAGTTCAGTACGTAATGAGATATTTTTTAAACTTCTTTCTTGTAATATATAAGGGTTGATTCTCATTCATTGACTCTCACTTATTTTTAGATGTAAATCTTTTACGATATTTTGCAGATTTGTTACATGGGGAATAGAGAATTTTTCGATAATTAAAAGAATTTGATGAGAAAATATGTTTTGTTGAGGATGAACAAAAGTTTAGTGTAAATGACTGATGGAGAGGTGCTGAATAATATTTTTAATTTATTTACTGTGAGGTAAATTATACTAGTCATGAAAAATGTTCTTATTTCTGCTTCGTTATTTTGTTAGCAATAGGAATGTATAATGGGCGTGGGCTGGTCCAGATTCGTATGGATATTTCGCGAAAAAGTGAAGGTAGTTGTCGGTGAGGGCCTGGGAACCTTCGTCAATTGACCAACATTCGATTTTCTCGGAGAACAAAATACAAATGAGAACTTGAGCGAGTTTTGAATGAGAGTGATTGCCTGCTGCTTTTCTAGTATCACACTTCGAAGCGCAGCAGGCTAGCGACAATAAGTCCAATTTAACTAAGTACAGGCGGGCGGGGGAGGGGGAGGGGGTTGATGTTTTATGGTTCATTCAAAATGCGTTTGTTGGTAGACTAAGGATACTTTTAAATTTTGCTTTCGTTTCCAAAGTCACGTTTTGTATGGTAGCACTTTCTAGCAAGTCCTATTTTCCGTGAATCGGTTCTGATTATTATAAAAATATTTCATACTGTATATAATATAAGATTTAATTTATTTAAAAATACTCAATGTCGCGCACGTAAGAAAATCTCATCTCACATTTATTTATTAATGCATTTGAAAGTCTTTAGGATATTGATTATTTTCATAATATGAGAAAATCATGGCTGAACAATCTTATACGTTAGATAATCCATGCGTGTTAATAAATGACTTAAGTAAATATGCGTTATTTAAACATATAACCAATTGTCTGATATTAGTTTTCCTTATTATATGATAATATGTAAATTATACATATTTAACAATTAATGTTTGCTTATACATATATTTATAGACATTCTCTTAATTTTTGATATTTCATAGAAGTTGTACGATTTCACTTTGCACCGCTTATATAAGAGACTCTTTTGGTAAAATACAACCAGCCAATAAACGGTGAAGGTATTTAAGGCCGACGCTTCATCCTAAGTAAAAACAAATTTACCACATTGTAAATAAGAACGGCATATAATATGTAAAGGTGAACGAAAAATTCACCTTCGCACGTTTCTTTCTTCTCATCTTACAATACACTTTTTAGGTTAAGGCTCTCAAATTTAAGAACAATCATCGTTCATAATCATCTTTTGATAATTTACTTTAATTGCATTATAATTTATTACTGAGTTGATTCAACTCAGTAATAAATTATAATGCTGAGTTGGTATTACTGAGTTGGTTTAATTAATTAATTGTGCAAAAACTGACAAACTCATTCGCTAACAATTACAGTCCAGTAGAACTTCAACAAAAGTACTTATTAGCTCATTTTGCAGTCACATAGGCCAGAAGAGTTTCTAAAAATTGTCTGTTTGTTAGGGTATTGTTAACAAAGCAGGATCGAAGTTATTTTACGACCACTACACTGCATCTATTTTTATTCTGTTTACTTGTAACATAAAATGCTCGTTGCATGAGATAATACAGGGTTGGGTTAGAATTCGGTGATCTTATTAAAGTAAAGTACTCAAACACAGAACAATAGATATACGTAATAGTATGATGAAATAGTTGATGTATTGTTCTCTAATATTTATAACTTTGTATGTATGAGTCGAATCGCGATTTTAATTTACTGGCAATGTGCAGCTTCTATTTGTAATGCAACAATTGTTAGGATGATTCTATGCCATATTCTGGCTGTTGACCTTCTTCTTCCTCTGATCTCGTTTTCTCATTGACGAAGATTTATCAACGAAGGGTTATGAAATATTCATATGAGTGAATGAAGTAAGAATTTGCGAGGAAGTGCTGCCAGATTGAACGTGCACGAAGATGCAATTTTTTTGAAAAAGGCGCTAATTCAAACCATTGATGAGCAACATTGTATTGTTAAATTAGAAGTTCTGTATGAACCTTCTTCTTCGTCCAATGTTGTAACCGACGTGTGGTGACTACGGTGGATGTTGACGTTGAATAGGGCAATATTTTAATGTCTGTATTATTCGTTTAGACGTTGATTTCCAGATCTGTCGATCGTTTGCTTGGCGCATTGCTTTAGCGTAACTTGTTTCTGTTAGTTTCGAAATAATATTGCTCCACAGAGATGGTGATTGGCCCAATTTCCTTTTCCCTTCCGGTCCTCCGTGAAGAACAAGTTTTCCATGCTGTCATGTCGAGAGATGTGTTCGAAACATTGCAAGATTTTTCAAAGTGAGATATTTGTTTTTCTAGCCATCCAGGGAACTCGCAGCATCCTGCGCTAGATCCACATTTCAAACGCATCTATTCTTCTCCTGTCGTTGGGACGGATTACCCAGGTTTCTGAAGCGTACGAGAAAACCGGAAAAATTAGCGGACTTACAAGACTTGTCTTCGTTTTTCTAGTGATATTTCGATCTTTCCAGATTTTTGTTGCTCTATCATGGGTTGAGCGAACAATTTTAATTCGCCGTCTTATTCACAATTCACAAGGGCCAGACCTATAGAGCATAGAGCTCAAACATACAATTTTTTCGACGACTTCGAAGTTTCCTATTCTTGTAGGTTGTCTTTGATTTTCTGTATCTCGGTCTACTCTCATGACTTTTGTCCTGTTGGCATTTATTTTGAGCCCATAGTCTCAAGTTACGTCTTCCAGTCTTTGAAGAAACTTTAAAAGCTCTTCGGTGCTGTTAGCTATTAGAAGAGTACCACGCGCAAATGGAAGGTTTGAAAAGCACTTTCCACCATTCTTCACTCCTCCATTCCAGTTCTCTAAAGTGCGCCGCATCACTACTTCGCTATAGATGTTGTAGAGTAGAGAGAGGTGAATGTCCTTGAACGCCTTTCCTAATGCAACATTTTCCGGATAATGGGAACAAAAAGTTCCTCTTAGTATATGAGAGATAGACACTACCCAAGTAAACAGTAAGGTGATGAAAACCAGTACCTTGAGTAATTGGGTTAGAAGGACAAATGAATATAATAGATTCAATTAATTAAAAACCAAGAAGCGTAGCATTTTGCGATACTAAGGTGCTAGTAAGGTGCTAAAAAACAGCCTCTTGAGTAAATGGGTTAGAAGGAGCGATATAAGAAAATATATATGGAAAAATAAAGGGTGATTTTTTATGACCCTTGAATGACGGACAATAAATATATAAGCAAATAGGAAATAGATAATACAATATAGAGTAAATGCACCTCTAGACGAAGGCCATCTATAACATATAGGGCCTTGAGTGATGGAAAATAAATATATAAGAAAATAGGTATAGACAGATAAAATAGACTAAATTCATAGGTCGCCTGCGAAGTCTGTTACAGGATTTTGACGAGAGTGATAAGGTGACATTGACTCCAAATAAAGTCGTCCATAGCCTGGACCAACGAACGTTATCAAATTCTTTCATGAAATTCAGGGAGCACAGATAAATCGGTACCGAGTAGTCTCGGGCCTTTTCTATAAGCTGACTTGCATTTAAAATTTGTTCTCGAGTACCCCCGTCTTTTTACAAATCCGGCTTGTTCTGGAGCTATTTGATGTAGCAGGAAGGCTTGCAGTCTCGCTTGAGGAATGCAAGCCTTGGTATCAGAGCTATGAGACGCTAATTTTCGCATACTGTTCTGGACCCTTTTTTATATAGGGGAAGCAATACTGGCCAGTTCTCTGGCCATAAGCCTGTGCTCCAATTCATGTGACAAGATTTTCTGCCCCCTTTCGTCAAGAGCCTGCAAGACCGCTGCTGATATTCTGTCAATTCCTACTGTTTTACCTTTTCTTAATTTGTTCGTTGCGACTATCACCTCATCTAACAGTATATCCGGTTCCTCCTCATAATCCCCCAGGTCTCCAAAAATAGCAATCGGGAGACTATATAGATTGCCACAGTAATCTTTCCACACCGATGCAATTTGGTCTAGTTCTGTATTCAAACAATAATGTTGATCTTTAATTGCGCAATATCGGCGTTTGAAGTCCTCAGTGATAGAACGTATCTTTTTGAAAAGATCTTTGGAGTTATTGGTATCAGAGTAACTCTGAATTTCTATACAAACGTTCATCAGATATCAGATCATCAGAATTGTCTGTATGAATAGTTATATTGATATCGCCTCGTACACATTTAATCAAGTTTAAATGTGTATGAGGCGATATTAATATTACTATTCTTTTAATAAGTACACGATTTCGATATATAAAATTATTTGTGTTAATTGGTAAGCCGGGCAATTTCCATCATAAGCTCTTTCAATTGACTAACGGTACGATAAAATACACCATTTTCAGTATAGTGCTTGTAACATAATGTGAGGTCGATGCATAAAGATTAAACAAACACGTGCCTGACGCGGAGTGAAACTCTGAAACGAGTTCAGTAAATTGATTTTTTTTATTCAATGCGATTAACTGTATATGAGGCGATATAAATATAACTATTCTTATAAATTCTTATGATCATTGCAAGCAAATTAAAAGTTCAAATTGTAGATATAATTAAAAAAAAATTTATATCAATTTTTCTTACCCTAAAATGTTGTTCATAAGATGTCTAAATCTTCTTAAATATAAATTTCGGTATTCGTCGTTTTTTGCTAATGTCAGCTCATAATTAAATAAGGCGCTGTTGATTTCTGTAAAAATAAAAGGTTGCCATTAAAAGATTGCTTCAAAGTATTAATAGATGTAGAAGAACTAGAAATATTATTGTCAAAGAATTTGGGATTAATTGTACATAATGTAATAAGTACAAAACATGATTTCTCATTACTCAAATTGTAATAGTGAAACCCACATTACCCGGCGCTTCCACCAAGTTGCCGCGTTTAAATTAGGTGACCTGTTTTACCCGTTGATCCAACCATGATCAGTAAATGAGTATCTTTAATGGGGAACTTAGATAATTTTTATTGCTTATAACTCGCGAAATCAACTAGTAAAGATTTTGACTGATATATAATTGTAGCAAATAATTCCGACTATCTACCGAATAATTTTAATAATTTCTAATTTAGTGTCTACGACTTGCAAGGATTGTAGCTGCAAGGTTTTTGGAAACTACTCCAGAACTAATTTTGCACGTGATACCCTTTATTTATGTTAACACCAAGGATCAATTCAGATTCGGCGATGTTTTTCCGCCAGCCAAGAATGAAATAAAAAAATCTCTCTAAACCTGAACTCAATTTTAATAATACAATTAGATGGCGTGTGGAAAACTTTCCTAAGAAACTTTCTGACGTAAATTTAAAATATTTTTTTGTTCGCTAAAGACGAATCAACCCTACATTCCTCATTGCTAATTGAATTTGTGATCTGCGCTAGTCAGAGGCATGTTCCTTTTAAAAACTTAATTAAGAAGTATGTCTTACGATACAATAAGGCATTAGACGTCGAATTCCTCTGAAATGACCTCTGAATTTCAAATCGCGTCTTTCTCATAACCTTGGACAAAGAATTTCTAACGAAATTATATTGAAATGACACCAAACATTTATTCATTTTTATACAACATATTTGAAATTCCTAATGATTCCAAGTCATTCTATATGCAATTGTCGCCTTTTATTAAATTAACTTTTCTTCTCGAATTTTTTCATCAATACCATATCTATTTCTAGTGAGCTGACAGCAGTGTCGTGTTCTACAATTCTTGTTTAAAATTCTACAATTCTTGTTTATCTATTTCTACTTTAAAAGCAAATTCATTATTCTTATAAAAAATTAGAATACACATTATTAAATAACACATTATAGACGTATCAAGCTTAAAAATTTTAGATCTTTGTCTTCTTAGAAGTTAACTCAGATAAAAGATAAAAAGAGACTTATATTTCACATATGTAAACAATTTCAGTAATGAGGAATCATGTTTGCTACTTATTACATTATGTAGATTGGTAAGAGAGAGATTGTCAGAGAAAGTGGAGCAAATGGGAATAGATGGAAGAATGATAGGAATGCTAAGAAGAATGTATGATGGAACGGAAATAAGAGCGAGAGTAGGTGAGAATGCATCAGAATGGGTTGAAATAAATAGAGCGGTAAGACAAGGTTGTCCAATGAGTAGAAACCTGTTTAACATATACATGGAGCCTTTTGAGTTTTATGAAATGGGAAATCAGGGGGAGTAAATATAGAGAAAGAAAGGATATGGACTATGAGTTATGTGGATGATATAATAAGTTTGACACGCAGGAAAGAAATGGCGGATGTAATAAAGAGAGTGAAAGGATACATGGAAAGAAAGGGGTTAGAACTGGACAAAAGTGATGGAAAGATAAAAGAGAGGAAGAAGGGAAAGTAGAAACGATAAATTTAAAATTGGAGAGAAAATAGAAACGGTGAAAAGATACAAATATTTTGGATACTGTGGGCACAGAATGATTCTTGTAAGGAATATGTTGAGATGGTTGCAAAGAAAGAGAGGGGTCTAATGGACAGAATGAGATGCGTGTGGGAAGAGAAATTAGGGGATCGATAAGAATGAGGTTGCATATTATGGATGTGTGTGTGTTAGAAATATATTGATGGATGGGGCTGAAGTTTGGGCGGTAGGTGAAAGAGAAGAAGTAGAAAGAGTGCAAATAGGATCTCTGTGGAACGGTCGATACCAAATGAAATCGTATTGCAGGAATGTGACAGGTATAAATGCTGGATAGCTGGATTTAAGAAAATTGAGAGAAAGGTGGTTATGGATGAGAGTGACCGATTGGTGAAATTAGTGTATATGGCAGGAATGAATGAGAATAAAAATAATAGATGTAGAAATGAGTGGATACAGAGGACAAAAAAGCATTCGAGAGGGAGGTTGCTGAATCAATGGTATGGTACAATAATGAATGAGAGAGGTAGGAGTAAGGAGGTGGAAGAGAAAATGAAGGATGTAGAAATGCAGGATGCAGAATGAAAGATATAAGTGGATAAAAGAGGAGAGAGGTATGCCTGAGTATTTAAGATCGCAATGTTGTATGTGAGATAAGAGTATGATGGCGACATTCAGGTGTGGAGGCAAAGAAAGAAAAATGGGAACACTGGGTGAAAGAATGTAATGAAATAGAGTGGAATCGGAATGAGATTTGCAGAATGTGTTTGGGAAATGAGGGTAGGGGCGTAGGCATTCTGCTTCAGATTAAGGAAAAAATAAAGGAAAGGGAAGGGTAGAGAAGATAAGATAGAGAGGAAGTTGCAAATGGACAGGAAGTGGGAAGTATGGTGGGGGAATAGGAAGGCACTTTTCACGGTTCTCCAAAAGGGAGGGGGTGAGGCGTTTTTGGTTTGTATTTGGTTTATATAAAATGAATTGAATTGCTAGTATTTTGAAGTTATTGTAATGAATTGTAATTCTT
>WYDF02078980.1:0-11203 GCA_009867245.2 Adranes taylori | reverse complement strand
AAATGTTATGTTAAGTTCTGCTTTGACTTATTTATGAATTCTTGGTATATTTGAGAGTTTTTTTGTACGAGTAATTACAAGTATGTTATCTAATAGTGGGGGGTTAGGTTACTGGCCGCGAAAATATTTTAGGATTTTAAGGGGGCCGCGACTAATAAAAGGTTAAGAACCACTGCTCTACACGATTTATATCAACCATTCTTTTCATAAAATACACCATTTCCAAAAAAGTTATGAATTTTTGAAAAAATAGATATTGATTATCAAATTATCAATTTCTATAAATTATTATTTGCTTAAAGAAAAATGCTAAATTGGTTTAAGTTTTGACAGATTCATAGATTTTTCAAAAAGAACTAAATTTCAAAATTTCACCTCATGCAAAAAAGGGCGTATCTAGAAAGTAGAGTTCTAATTGTGCTATCGCTACAGGATTCGGAAATGTGCCCACATATAAGAGTACATGGAAAGGTTGATGCGATAATTATTACCATCGTCTAAAAGAACATTCTATTCTTTATTAAGAAAAAATTAGAAATCTTTATTGTTCGATTTTTTTTAGATATTAGTCCATTCATTCATACTAGAAAACGAAAACTTTTGGTAGTCCACTGTTTAACAAGTGCGCCACCTGATTTAAAATACATTTAAATGTACTTATGCTAATATAGTCTAGTAGCGCAGTTGTTAGGCCGTGGACTACTCAAGTAACTGCAGGTTCAAATCTCGACCGGAGTTATCATTTTTAAGTTCACTATAACATCTCTATGGCATAGTCGTTTGATAAAAAAATACTATCCACTAATCGATAATAGTTATAGCCTAAAAATCAACAACGTATAGAGAGCTTAGTGAATCTAATCAAAGGTCTAGGTGCTTACATGCAGTCAAAGATGCTTAACGTTAAGCACGCCAAAGTCCCCTGTTAAAGAATCACATAAAAGTTCTGGGAATCACATCAAAGTTAGAATGTTTTCAAATAGTTAGTCGAGAACGACCTCAGGCCGCGACAAATCGGACAAAAAAGATGTGCGCACCGCAGGCAAATACGCTGGATCGGAGGATTCATGTGCAGGTTAGTCAAATCTAATACTAAACTAATATAAACAATAATTGTGATCACATCTTAAACCTTCTCTTTAAGTATACAAATACAGCTATATCCTGTTATAAAAAGAAGTCCTAAAAGCATTTCACAATGGTGCCAGAATACTAAGAAAAAGCTCCATGAAAATAAAAATAAGGATAAAAAGATATTCACAAAAATAATATTCGTAAACTTAGATTGCTAGAATAAACTCTCAAATGAATAATATTTTGTTAACCAATCAAAATATTTTATTGTTTTTAATCTGTTACTAAATTTAACAGAACAATTTTGATATATACATTTTGTCTGATATTTATTAAAAAAAATGTATAATTTTTTCTACGGTGTGCTAACATTCTTCTTAAAATAATTTGCTAATTTCAAAGAAAATTATGTATAATAGTAAGAAATAATATCAATAAATATTGGTCATAAACATGTTTAATAAAAGTCGCTTTCTCTGGACACATAAAAGCGTGCCAAGGAATGTACAAAACAATTTTATTTACCTGGATAACTCTAAAAATTTTGGTTTCAGTTTTAACATTTCCTTTGAAATGAGCTCACTATTTTATAGAAAATATTAAAAACAAACCAATGTGCAATAATTAAACGCAAAATCATGTTAATTATTTATGTAAAAATATAGTTATTAATGTAAAAGTATTATTCCAAATAGACGTACTTACCATTTATCTACATATTTCAATCATATTTAAATATTAGCAGCATGTAGATTCTTGAGTTGTTGACCTTTTAAGTTTATTCATATAAATTAGAAAATGACATTGAAAATTACTTTTCATTACAACAATCATAAATATACAGTTTATAAGTTATTGTAAAAGACAAAAGGTACAGACTTGAACATATTTTTATCAACACTTTAATGTAGCAAAAGTATTATTCTAAATAGACGCATTAATAATCATCTATCTACATATCTCAATTATTAGTAAATTTTAGAAGCATGTAGATTTTTGAGTTGTTGTCCTTTTAAGTTCTTTTTAATCATATAAATTCGAAAATGATACTAAAAATAACTTATTAAAACACATACATCTGCAGTTTATAAGTTATTGTAAAAAAACAAATACACAGGGTTAAACATATTTTTTATCAATGTATTAATGTAACAAAAGTATTATTCTAAATCGACGTACATACTATCATCTATCTACATATTTAAATCATATTTAAATTTAATACTATGTAGATTTTTGAGTTATTGACCTATTATGGTTTAATCATACAAATTCGAAAATGACACTGAAAATGACTTATTAAAACACATATAAATCTACAGTTTATAAGTTATTGTAAAAGACAAATGTACCGTGTTAAACATATTTTTTATCAACACAAATACTCATTACAAATTTGTATAATATGTTTTGAGCATATTCCTGTAAAGCATATTTGCATCAAAATTAATACTTTGTAACATATGTTCATTTTACTAAAATCAGTTCTAGAGTTGATGTAGTCTCAAGAATAAAATGTATTAGCAAAACTTTGATAGAAAAGCTATATTCAATTTTTAGTATAAATATTTTGGTTTTTAGTATTTATATTTTATAGATTCAATGCAAAACATTCCTCATCGTTCAACAGTGCAGCGCATATGACTTCTACCAGTAATTACTCTATATAGAGCATCCGTTTTATTTTAATTTTGTTTGCGTATAATATACAATATGGAAAGATTCGTTGTGAGAACCAATAGTATGAGAAATATGAAAGAAGTGAAGTTTCTGCAAGGGTCAGCCCAGAAAAGAAAAAAGATAGAATCAGATGTAGGAGTACCTGGAAAAACATATTGTAACGCCAAAAAAGACTTTAGACGTATTCAGTTCTTGTGATTGTAATGTAAAAATCTTTGAGTATTTTAAATAGATTTAAATAGAGGCAAATCGCGATTTATTCTATTGAAAGAATAGATACAAGCATGCCGTATGTAACTCGCGTAAGAAATTTTGAACACAAGTGTTGCTTGTAGATGTAGGAGCAGAAAAAGCTTACCGAGACAAAACAGAAATTAGTGGCACAGGAGAAAATGAAGTAGTTTTTTACGTGAATCAGTTTTATGCTCCTGCATATTAGATAGATATAATTGAAAAAAATACGTGATAGACTTTTAATGAGTAAAAGTAATATGCAAAGCAAGCAGGTTAGAAAGAGAAGCCTGGAAAGATGTGATAAGGGAGAAGGAGGAAAAATGGAGTAAGACGAAAGCGTTGTTGGAAAAGAGACAAAAGGAATTGGAGACAGCTGAGCAGCAAAGGAAAAGAATGGATAGAAAATGAATATGCTCATAAGCGGAGCTACAGAGGAGATGGTGACTTCTCAAGATTTGCAACGTAAAGTATTTGAAAGATGCATTACCAAATAGAGATTAAAGATATGCACAGAATGGAAAGTAACATAAAATGTAGACCATTAATAGTGAAACTAGACAATTAGGAGGGAAAAATGGAACTGATGAGGAGGAGAAATTGATTGAAATTCAGTGAAATCTACATGAACCATAAAGTACCAAGTTAGATAAATTCGAAATGGTAATGAGAGCACGGGTTCGTGTAGATAAATATGTATGGGATGAAGACGTAATGCGATTGGGTACGAAAATGGAAATGCTGGAAAGAGAGAAAGTGTTAGAGAGGGAAACTAGAAGGGATATGGAGTGGCGGATACGGGGAAGAAGCATGGGGTATATGGAAAATAATGATAAAGGAGTGAATAGAAATAGCCGGGAAGGAGTGGAGGATTTAATAAATCGTAAGCAATGTAGTAACACAAGTAGTAGCTTAGGCCGTTTATAAGTTATTATTAAAGACAAATGTACAGGATTAAACATATTTTTAATCAACACAAAATTAGTGTAATATGTTTTTACCAAATAGAGATTAAAGAGATGCACAGGACGGAGAGTAACACAAAATGTAGACCATTCATAGTGAAACTAGACCTTTGGGAGAGCAAAATGGAATTGATGAGAAGGAAAAGTTTTTTGAAAGGCACTGGAATTTACATGAACCACCAAGTTAGGGAAATTTGGAATGATACTGAGAGAATTAAGGATGGATACAAAAAAGCATGTTTTTGCGTAGATAAAGACGTATGGGATAAAGAGAAGACGATGCTAGCCAAGGAAACGAATTCGATTGGGTACACAAGTGGAAATGCTGGAAACAGAGGAAGTGTTAGATAGGGAAACTAGAAGGCATATGGAGTTGCCTATACGGGGAAGAACCATGGGATGTATGGAAAATAATGATAAATGGGTGACAAGAACCGGGAAGGAGTGGAGGATTTAATATATCGTAAGCATTGTAAGAACTCAAGTAGTAGCTTAGGCCAAGGAGATCAAGACGTAGAAGTTGGGAATGATAAAAGTAATGTTCGGGATTATGCTGGAGATAATATGTCGAGAATAGTGATAAAAGAAATTGTGGAATCCAATTATGAAAAAGATGCAAGAGAGGAATAATCAGTGATTTATGTTGGAATGTAGCAGGGTTAAAAAACAAATTAAAAGATAGTAAGGTTTTTAAGATAAGATTATACCCGTATTAATGAGTATGTAAGGTCACAGTTGCGACGAATGTGAAGCACTGTATGCAATAAACAATACAGAAATCAACTTTACCGGAATGTATTCAAATGTTGCGTTAATATAATAATAAAAACAAAATAATAAAACTATGATGAAACTGGTGTAAATTTTACGCAAAAATCCTAAACCGGAAGTGACCTGTCATCCGCCATCTTGGATTTTCAAATGATAGTTGTCAAACGCGTAAACAATTTATGATTTATGACCTTACAAATGACAGTGTGACGTCATCGATTACGTTTAGAACGAATTGAGATAAGGCCCCGCAGACTGGAAGGTGCAGGCCGTTTCATCAGTTCCCTACTACTTCAATGGTTTAAAAAAAATATTTAATAAAAGTGTTAAACCGGCTAATAATTTTACATAATGAAATGGGAAAAAAGTCTTACTTCTGTCAAAATAAATAAATAAGACACTGCTCGTATTTACAATTGACCATAAAAATAATATAAATAAGAGAATAAAATAAAAACGCACATAAAATATTCCATTAAATATTAAAGCATCACTTAAAACGTGAAGCGTTTAAAAAGACTATCATCTAAGAAAAAAGTCTAAAGGGGAACCTTCGAACTTTAACCTTTGCTGCTTAAATATTCAAGGTGCAATAGAACATTTCAGCGATTAGAAAAACATGTCAAATTCCACAAGAAGCACTTAACTAAAGCTAAAATCCAAATCAGATTTTCATAAGCATTTTAAGACCTGTCATAATAAAAATGCTTCATCATAATTGTCACATTGTATAATAATCATTCTGGTGTGACGTAAAAATGGACGTATTACAACGATTATAATAAGAAAATCGGTCCTTTTAATAATATTTTTCCAATAATAAAAAGAGAGTGGAACTATAAAATACATATAAAACTTCTTATATGGTTTAGTATCAAATGAAGTACCGATACGTAGTTATGATTTAGAAGTGTTAAAATGAATTTAAAATTATAAACAAGTATATTAATATAATGGTAGAATGGGTACGTATGTATTAAAACAATTATTTCAATAATCTATCTCTACTTTAAAATTCTTGTCACAACTACTGTTATTCTCATGAGCGTACATAGCTTAAATCAAGGCGTGGGATAGGGGGGGGGGCAGTCGTTTATCATGTTGTGCTCAATCTTACACAAGTCTGAATGCTTTCGTGAGGAGGTGACAAATGAGTAGTGGACGGGATAGATAGCTACCGCCTCCCCCCTCAGCAGGTATCCCCTCATTATGCTGTAGGGGATACCTGAATCACGAGGACTATCGGTGACAGCCTCAAATGTACTATTTGATTGTTACCTTGAAATAATATACTCTGATGCTATAGAAAATAACAATCAACTGAAATTTGAAATGAAGAGTAAATGAAGGATCTATGTACTGCTTTTCTGATAAAGCACATAATACTGATTTTTATTTTTGTGGGTAATACCAACAAGGAAACTATCATTACAATTTTTAATTATAACATATGTTTATAAAAAGCGGATGGTTCCAATGTATGGGGCCTTTTGACCCATTATTATAAGGGATCATCAGTATCTTCTTTATTAGGAGTATCACTGTCGTAACATTTGAACGGCCATGATTAACTCACTAAAACACCAACCGCTTGTTTGTAATAATAGTTTCCTTGTTGATATTATATACCTATGAAAATTAAAATCAGTGTTATGTGCTTTATCAGAAAAGCAGTCGAATGCAGCGTATCTAAATGTATTAGAGAAAATAGCGTGGATATTGATTTCAATTATTTAGTTCTTTAGTCTTTCTTGGTTGCATTTAATATCTCGTTTGTGAGTTGGCATAACGATGGCTTATCTCACCTACTTCTCATTAGGGTTTGTAATACTGACTAATTTAGAAACATTTATTACCAACTCCTCTAACAAGTGTAATGGTGGTTGCATTGCATTAATAATTTATTAGACACATTTTCATTTCTGACAAACACAGGCGGTTGGTGTTTTAATGAGTTAATCGTAGTCTTTCAAATGTTATGACAGTGATACTCCTAATAAAGAAAATGTTGATGATCCCTTATAATAATGAGGGGAATGGCGCCATTCATCTTGACCTACCCGCTTTTTTAAGGCATTTGTTATAATTAAAAATTGTTATGATAATTTCCTTGTTGGTATTACATACCTATTCAAATTGGAAGTGTAATAAATATAATATAATTCAAATGTAATACATTTTTTTGAGTATTATTTTGTATCAGATTATATTTTGCTGAATAAGGATTTCTTCCTCGAAATATTTAAAAATTGGTACAGTAACAAAATAAGCAAACCGAACATTTGGCCGGTATTTACAAATATATTGCCCAATGCCCTGAAATGCTCTGTTACTGAACGTGGCAAGTGTTTATAAATTCATTAAACATACATAATATTACCCAAACAACAAGCGCCACCTCCCACCGCATGTCAGCACTGTCGGCAACCAACGATGCAGACATCTGCAAACATCATTCACACGTTGCTCAGTAAGGTCCGAAGCAACCGTCAATATTTTAATATATTCTACAATATATGAGAGAGAAATGGTGAATGTGCAACTAATATAGCATACTCACTTTTTGCCGACCCATACGTTGCTCAGTAAGGTCCGAAGTATCCTCCAATTCATGCGCCATATAATAAAACATATATCAGAATAGTGAATGCGCCGGACCTGATGTGGTAGAAACATCCTAGACCCCTGAATTTATATTACTATTATTTATGCTCTACCTATACTCCATAGTGCATACCAAAAAGTGAACATTTAAAAGTTACAATAAGCAACACGGACTATTGATAAATCGAATTTACAAAATTATAATAAAGAAATTATTAACGATAAATGATTAATAAAAATTATAAACTAAACGGCCACCACGGTTTCTCTTACGAATGGTTTATTGGATTTTTCTGCTACTTCTACCAATTCGTTTTGCAATTCTATTGATTCTTCTTCTATATTCAAATCTAATTATATTGCTTTTTATAATTTTTCATAACACGCAGTGAATATTTCTTTTCTTTTTCATTTTATTCCATCGTACATTTCTTCTAACTCCGTTTTCTCCATCCCAGCTAGGTTGATCATTGCGGCGAATCTAGCTTCCTTTCTAGGTCGTTTAGTTGCTCAACCAAATTTTGTATTTTTCTTTCGACCTTCCTGAGCAATTTTTCCATCCCAAGCTGATTTACTATCAGTACATCCAAGCATCCAAGGTGAAGTAAGTAATGGAGGAAATAAGGAACATGGAAAGAAAATAGTGCAACAGGGCCGGACAGGTTGCCAATTGAGGTATGAGGATACATAAATAAAAGTGGCGTTGAAGCGATATTCAGGGGAATAAGTAAAGTATGGAAAGGGAAAGAAAGAACGCCTGAAGAATGGAAGAAAGGGGAAATTATCTCGGTGTACAAGAGAGGTGACAGAAAATGTGTGGAAAGTTATAGAACTTTTACTGTGATGAATGATATATATAGATTGGTTGCCAAAATAATTAACAGAAGGCTAGAAAAAGAGATGAAAGAGAAGGGTATTTTATCAAAGACGCAGATGGGTTTGTTAAGGGTAGGGGACGGCAGACAACATAGTGACAATAAATTATATAATAAATTAAGAGATAGATGAGATGAGAAAATTATATTTGACCTAAAGTCTGCGTTTAATAAAATGATAATAGAGAGATTGCGGAAGAAAATGGGGCAAATGGGAATAAATGGAAAAATGATAGGGTTGATAAGAAGAATCTCTAATGGCAGGAAAATAAGAAAGGAAGTAGGAGAGAATAAATCTGAATGGTTTATCAGAATAAATCAGAATAAATAGGGGTGTAAAGCAAGGTTGTCTAGTTAGTGGAAGCCTGTTTAAGATTTATATGTCTGATTTTGAAAGGGTGCTGAGAAATGAACAATCGGGGGGCATAAATATAGGGAAAGAAAGGATATGGACGATGAGTTATGCGGATGATGTAGTATGTTTGGCAAGCAGTAGGGAAGAAACGGTAGATATGATAAAGAGAGTGAAACAATACATGGCGAGAAAGGAGTTAGAACTAAATGTGGAAAACGTGAGGGTGTGCAAGAGAGGAGGGAGGGAAAGTAAAAACAAATAAGTATGAAATTGAAAGAGAGAATAGAAACGGAACGGTGAAAAGATATAAATACCTGGGATACATGTTGGCACTCAATGGGACTTGCAAGGAACACGTAAAGTAAGATGTTGGCAAAAAGCGAGGAGTGCAATGGAAAGAATGAGTTGCGTGTGGGAAAAGAAATTCGGAGGATCGATAAGAATGATGATGAATATTATGGATATATGTGTTAATAATATATTGATGTATGGGGCTGAAATTTGGGCGGTAGGTGAAAGAGAAGAAGTAGAAAAAGTGCAAATAGGATGTCTGAAGAGAATAATAGGAGTAGATAGATCCACACCGAATGAGATTCTATTGCAGGAATGTAACAGGTATAAATGCTGAGTGACTTGATTAAAACAAAATGACAAAGCTTGGGAGAAAGGTGCTTACGGATGAGAGTGAACGATTGGTGAAAATAACGTATCTGGCAAGAATGAATGAGATAGAAAGTAATGGATGTAGAAATGATTGGGTTCTGAAGAGAAAAACGCATACGAAAGAATAGAGTGGTCGTTGATTGAATGGGACGGGAAAGGCATGAGTAAGGAAGTGGAAGAGAGGATGAAGGACGTAGAAAACATGAGAGGGATGAAAGAATAAGAAATAGCAGGGGTAATGAGAGATATAAATGGATAAAAGAGGATAGAGGGATGCCTGAGTACTTAAGGTCACAATGTAGAATGGAAGATAAGAGAATGCATGCGAGATTCAGATATGGAAGCGAAGAAAGGGGAAACAGATACTAGATGGATGAGAGGACGAGAGTGTGTAGGATATGTAGGGAAACATTGGGTGAAATAATGTAATGGAATTGAGTGGAATGGGGATGAAAGATAGCTGGCAGAGAATTGGAGAGTATATTTGGGAAATGTGGGTAGGCATGTTTAAAACCATGCCTCTGTGCATGGTTTTAAACATGCACACTAACCCGGCTCAAGGTGTTCAGAGACACCTTGCCTGAATTCACTTGGGTAACTCTCGACAGACGCGTCCACGGCGCGTGGGTGGACCCAGCTGTTTTAGCTGGTGGCTAAGTTCTGTTGAGGACCCTGCGGGGTATATCGCATTACCCGTGCTCAGGGTTACGAGTGAAGACCACACCGGCAGAAAAGGCGGAGAGGATGCGCCTCAGTACGGCGGATCTCGCGCATGTGGCCACCACGCTTTAGGGTAATGTAAAGCAAGGGCACCATTTTGTCCTCAATGCGGATAAACCAAATACTGGAGAACGGCATAGGATCAGGTAGGCAACGGGAAATCACCTGATTATTTTCTCATGAGCACACCATGAATATGAGCACAGACAAAGAAGACTTGTTAGGATCACCATGCAACCCAACCGGCGCTTGGATGGGTCCGGGCCATCTAGTGTGAAATATGCTATCGGGCATGTAGCTGTGGATGCCCAGGCAGCACATGCGAAATCAGATACTGAAATAATTCCTAATCATAGAAGGGAAACTAGAAGGAAAACGCCCAAGAGGCAGATCTCCAACTAGATGGGTAGACCAAACAAAACCCTTAATAAATATGAGACTGCATGATGCCGAAAGGATTGCACAAATGCTGAATCAAATATAAATGGTGTCACTATATCCTTTGGAGGATAATGGAAAGAGGAGGAGGGTAGGGGGGCAAATATAATGCGGAAGATAAAACAAAAAATAAGGGAAAATGAATTATATAGAATATAAGAATGAGAGGATGAAGCAAATGAAAATGAAGGGTGAAATCGGTTATTATAGAAAGACACCTTTCTCTGTTCTCCAGGGAGAAGTAAAGCTTTTTTTCTTAAGATTTTAAATGAATTGAATTGTTATTAGTTTGATTTGTTATTTTATTATTATTGTTATCTGTACATTAATAAAATATGAAAGTAAGCAATGTCTTGGAGTTTTCAGATTTAAAGAATCTGTAGTCTCCAGACATTACCCTTCTTACTGCGTAAACATAGCCAAAAGAATGAACACGGAATGTTATGTTACATTTCATGAAGCAATTTTTTGTTTAATTTTATAAAAAATATTTAGGTGATTTGTTTTATTTTTATACGAAATATTGTTTTATTTTTATACGAAATAAAATTTATTTTTATTTTTATATGAATGATTGTTTAGTCCAGGGGTCGGCAACCTTTTTCGGACGGCGGGCCATTTTCAAAATAAAATTTTTTATGCGTGCAGTACATTCAAATGTAACTTAAATAGTGCTTTTATATCATATACGCGTATAAATATTATTAAAAATAAATATAGAAAAAATTTATTTTTTATCGACATGCTATAATAACAATAATGTCAGAGAACAAAAATTTTACAATTCTTAAAAGGGGAAAAAAAAAGAAAATACAATTCCAATTACA
>WYDF02078969.1:0-11203 GCA_009867245.2 Adranes taylori | reverse complement strand
CCATTTTCTTGTCACTCATACTTATATTTTCTGTCAGATATACCGGCATTCTTCCCTCTGCCTTTATCTCTTTGTATCTTCCATTGTACCTGATCACCATTATTCTTTCGCTTTTTCTTGCATCTCAACATCCTTCATTCTCCCTTCCACCTCATTGACGTTTACCTATCCACTCATTATTCCTTCGTATGATGCCCTTGTCGACCATCCAATTCTTCTCAGCGCGTTCTTTCTGTCTTTTATCCATAAATTCCTTTGTTCGGCCATATTTTCTTCCTTTTCAGCAATACACATTCTTTACCATTCTTTCCTCCTCACTCATTATCACCTTAATTTCATACTTTGCCAATTTTGTTAGCCCACGTACCAAACATTTATACCTGCTCAATTTTTGTAGGTTAATTTCTCCTGGCGTTGATGTATCTACAACTAATATTATTTTTAAGTATCTTATCTGTGTGCTTTCAATATCATCTCTTTCATTCACCGCCCATACTTTAACTCCATACATCATCATACTTTTTACACATACATCCAAAATCATCACTCGCATTCTGACCGATTCACCAAATTTCCCCTTCCACACATCCCACATTCTTTCCACAGCACCATGGCTTTGTTCGCTATCATCTTCACGTGCTCCTTACATTGGCCGCCCGTTACTACTTAGCATAAAACCCCAAGTACTTACACTTCTTTACACATTCAAGCTTTTCTCCATTCATCTCAAATACATCTCTTCTATTCTCCCTTCCCCCTTTCTTACATATCATTATCTTTGTCTTTTTCCCATTTATCTGTAATCCCCTTTTTTCATATACCTATTTACTCTTTTAATTACTTCATTCATTCCTTCCAATCGTTCGCCATGCACACTACATCATTCGTGTATCCCAACGACCTTACTTTATCTCTACCAAATACCACCCCACCATCTTGCCCATTCCTGAGCACTTTTTCAAAATCAAGAGGAGAGTGGGAAACTAGTGGAAGATGTAACATGGAGAAATGTGGAGGATAGTGCAAAACATATTATGGTGAAAGAAGTGATCATGCGAATAAAAAAAGGAATGAGCCAGATGGCATTCCGTTTGAGGTATGGTGGGGATCTATGAATATGGTGGGGGGGTAAAGCGTTAGTGAGGGCTATAAATGCGGTATGAAGTGGATATGCCTGAGGAGTGGAAGCAAGAATAAATTGTACTAGTTTATAAGAGAGGTGATTGAAGTGATGTAAGGAGTTATAAGGGGTACTGTAATGAACCGGATATATAGAATATTTGCGTAAACTGTAAATGTGCGGCTGGAAAAGGAGCCGAAAGAATTATTTAGGTATAAAAGTTATTAGTGAAAATGAATAAGTTTTAAGACATCCACTTAAGTTGTTTTAACAATTTTAAATAAGATTTAAGTTATTTTAAATTAACTAAACTAAGTATATTGGTAAATTCGTATAAAATTTGTTTATTAATAATATTGATAATATCTTTTTTTCTGATTGATACAAAAACAAATTTTCATAATATGTGACGTACAATTTTTTTTGCAAAAAAAATTGTACGTCTCTGGTATATATTTTTTAATCAATCATTTTTTATATGGACTCTGGTAGTATCTAGTTATTTTTATCAAAAATTCAAATTCAATTTTTACGCCAGATCCCAGACCGGAATAAAGCCCTGTCAGATGCCATTATTGATGCCATATTGCTAATCATATTTTAATATTTATGATAGATCCCACAAATGACAGCGTGATGTCATCGTAACATTTTAGAATGAAGAGTCAAGGTCTAGGGGGTGGGAGGCTGGTTGGTACATACAGTCTGAAATTACTGTTCGGGCCTCTTCTCCGTCTAAATCCGCCGCATAAAAATATAAAACTCTTACAAACATTATTTGAATGAATTAAACAAGTAGACATCTAAAAATTTGACTAATTTCCTGCTAACAAAAAAAAATTAAACAAAATATTTAACCTATATATAAAAACCACGACTCGCGCTATAGACAAGAAAGCACAGCAAGGAAAAAGAAATCTTAGAAAACTGAGGTTTGTGCACGTTTATGGTGGGAACTTTACAGGTGGGCGGCCATTTTTAAATCTACGACATATTGCGTCTTCTTTGTCCCTACTTACAAGATTTTCCTCGGATTTCCAACGAAAAGGTTTTCTTTTTAACACCATATTCGTTCGGACATATAATTTTACGATTTATTACTCTACTAGAAGAATAGTTCTTGCGTTTTCTTTTATTAAAATAATATACAATTTACTAAATACGAATTAAATTTTATTTATATAGAAATTAAGTCTTAATATTTTAAACTTGTACGAGGTATGATCAAATAATACGCGGAATTATCATTTTTCTCTTTAAATTTTTATTTATTCCTCAATGTTAACATTGATCCCTTGAAAGTAATCCTATTGGACATAATATACTTCTTTCAGCGTTTTTCTAACTTATTCAACCAAGTATGAAATAAAATTTTTGATATGACGTTTATTTGCTTTAGCGATTCGTCTTTATTTCGTGAATACCGGCAAAACGTCGTGTGTGCCTTTGTCTTTTATATCTTTGGGAGTAGAAAAATGTCGCACAATACAATTTCAGGTGAGATTGGAGGATGCGGAGTCAGGTCGGTGTTGTTTTTAACCAAAAAGTCACGAGCAAGCAACAAAGTGTGCGCAGGTGTATTATCGTGGTGCAATCCTTCATGTAAACGGCGTAAAACTTCTAGATTAGTAATCTTTGTTTACCGTACAATGTGGTGACAAGAACTGGTGTTCGACGAGTGGAAGTGTACATGGAATGAATTAAAAGATATCTGTGCTACAGATACGCTTTACATACCTTTAAATTGGCAAGATAGTACAATTTTTATTTCAGAACCAGGACATGGAATTCAAGAAATGTATATTCGAAGATGTATAACTAACACACTTCGTATGACTGCTCATTATTCGATATTGCAGAATGAAATCGATGCATTCAAAATGAAACGAATGGATAGCAACAATGAAAATGTTGTTTTGAATAATCAACTGATTATTGCAAATCATAAAATAAGGGATAGCGAGAATACTATAAATACTTTAAACTATCAACTTGCGATTGCAAATAATACAGTAATGATTGATAATAAAAACACTGTTCGCGTATTTGGTTTAGCAAAACAGTCATATAAAGATAAGTCGTTTTAAGTTACCGGTTTGCAGACATTGCTCAAGACGTCATTACGAAACGATCAGAAGACCGATTACTCCATGAATGGCTGATTCATTCATCGAAATCATCCGTCTAATCAGTGTTTAATAACGCTAAATTAATGATGAATTACTCGTTGCCAACGACGGGCTGTCAATAACGCGTTGAAACAACTATTACAAAAGTACCCAAATGTTCAACCAGTTTATCGATAAGCATGTTTACCTAATGGAATTAATGTTTTAAATTGTTTGAAAGAGCAGGTCAAATGGAATAGTATAAAGTTTACATCTAAAGATGATACAATAACTATAACAGACGATGAGAATATTAAAATATATATACGAAATTGTATTAAAAACATGTTATAAATTTAGTATCTTTTTTATCAAGAATTGTTATTATTATGTACTAATATATATATACTTTAAAAACCAATTGTTTTCTTAGCAATTAAAATAATTTAATTTTTTTACCATTCCTGGTAATAATAAAATAACAATTATGTAATGTCTAGTTACAAAATCTAGTGACATCTAGCGATAAATAAAAATATTAATTTTATTTAAAACGCCTCTGTAGATTATTTTTATAACGACCCTAGTAGACCCTCTAGTTACAAAGTTATTTCTCTTTCAAATTAAAAAGAAATTTAAATTTCGCGCATATGAAATGTAAACCGGAACTGTTCTGTAAACCGGATCTACCTATTTACAAATCTGGTGACTGTTTTATATTTTCACATTTTAATATTCAATAGATTTTCAATAGATTTTTATTCAAATTTTTTTTAAATGCCCCTGTACATTATTTTTTCATCGACCCTTGTACTACAAATCTACCTATTTACAAATCTAGTGACTGTTTTAAGAAATCTAGTTACATTTCATTTTATGCACATTAATGCTCACGCCACCCTGCACCACGCTGCACCATGAATTTGAATTTAAAAATTCAAATTTCCCATCCATTTAATGACAACCGAAATGCCATGTCGTCCGCCATACGAGATTTTTTTGACAGCTGTCAAACGCTCAAACTATTTATGATAGACCTCAAAAGACCGCTCCACGGAACAGTTACCATTTTAGCGCAATTTTGGAGTAGGCCCAGAAGGACGGAAGGAGGCAGTGGAAGAAACAGTTCCCTTCTACTCTTGGTACACTCTACCATTATTGTCGAAGAAAACTAAGCAAAACCTTCACATTCATGCAAACTTAGTGAGCGTTTTTCGCTCTTGACTCTTCAGAAATCTTTCATTGGGACAATTGGGCCGTAGTTTTGACGTCATATCCATACTCCCATGTTTCGACATCACTTATGACTTGTTTGATCAATTCTGGATTGTCGTTGATTTCTTGATGCAGCTGCTACTGAGCAGCGTCAATGTGACACTGCTTTTGATCGAAATTCAACAATTTGGGAATAAATTTAGCTGCCACTTTTCTCATACCCATACTATCTGAAATAATAACAAGACATAAGCCAAATGAAGTACCATCTTCAGGAACTTTTTTGATAGTGATTCTTGAACTATTTTCTCCACCAGTTGGATTTTATTCTCAATTATTGATATGTTAGGATGCACAGGACTCTCGTCATCTTCAACATCTTTGCGGCCCTTTTGGGAAACGCTTCTACCACTTATAAATGAGTGTTTTATTCATAGAAGAATTACCAAAAGCGAAATTTAACATGGCTTGCACTGTGATGCACTTTATTTTATTCGTAGCACATAACTTTTGTTCCATTTTTTCACAAGTGATAAATCACCGTGACACCCAATATGGCCGCAGTTGTTTGGAGAAATACCTACCACTAAAACAACACCTATAGCCCGCGAAATTTAAAAATTCCGTGTATTATTTGATCATACCTCGTATAAGTTTCTGTTGATAATGATCACCATCGCTTTTATTAAAGCTTATAAAACTATCTTCTACAATGAAAGTTGTATTTAATTTCGTAATAAACTAAATAAATAATAACACCAATCAAGTTCATGAAGCACACGTAGAGAGCTTTGATTACTCTGTGTCTATTGTTTGACGGTGACGTCAGATAATCTGAACGAAGACAATGAGCAAGGCGCCATATCAATTGATGCGTACACTTTTGTTTTTCCTGCGGCCTGCTTGAATAGCATATATCGTTTCGGCTAAGTGCTTTATGCTCTTTAATTTTCTTTTACTAATACAAGTATTTAGCTACCAGTAATACAATGTGCAGATAGACAATGTCATAAATATTTTTAAAACATCCACGATTTTGAATAAATAAGGTCTATCTATATTGTCACGGTTAATTTTGTACGTGACAATAGCAGGGTGAGTTCTTACTTGATAAATAAATTTCACTTTACTAAACTAATCAACCCAGCTATCAAAAATGGATCGAAAATATAAGTTAATAATTTATTTCATTAATATAATAATTGTATCATTATTTAAAATCTCAAGAAATAACAGATTGTCTTCATTCCACAAAATAAAAATAATTTCTAACGCAAACAAACTATTATAGATTTGATAATTGCTTCATATAAAATTACTTTTGTATATGTATTACTATCAAAACACTATCACATTACGTTGCTTTACATTTATTATTTAATTTGATTAAACTAGTTCATACTAATAAGCATCAGTAAACTATATTACTTAATTGTTCGACAAGGTCCAATGCTTGAATGATAATAGATGCAAATTAGTAATTTGCTTACTATTGGATAAGAACTAGTCTCATATATATAGATTGAAATTTTATAAATAAATTTATTGCTGGTAGTTTTAATAATACCCGCGATCTCTAGACTTAAGTAATCCAAAAGTTCCAAGAAAGGCAACATAAAATGTTTGCCATCATCGAGCCAAGCAAGAAATTATAGCACGTAAGCTGAATATGGAATGTTGTTCATTATCATTCGAACAAAAAATTAAATTAAAATTTAAATAAAAGATTTAAATTTTAAATAAAACGAATTAAAACATAAAAAGTTTTAAATTCTAAATAAATTAAATTGACTTAAAATAAAAGTAATTAAATTCTTAGAAGGTATTGCTGGTAGTTTGATTTGATAACATCTGCTATTCCACTGTCAAGTAGTCAAAAAGTGCCAAGTACTTGAGTCATTCACGTACTTGAGTTAACATAAATTTTTTGCCATCATTTGAATGAACATAAGTAACAAGAATAATATTTAAAATTACTTTGAGATAACTATTAATAAACTGGTTAATAAATATGAATATAATTAAACTTACATTTGTGCTGCAGACATCACGTACACTATAACTTAGGTTAATTTTTAATTACAAGAAGTTCAACAATGAACTGGCCGTTGCGCAACAAAAACTCTACAAAACCATTGAGTTGACTGCAAATTACTTGCTAATAGCTGCTGTAGCTATTGCTATTTTGTCCTCTTCTAATTCTTGCCCTTAAAGTCAATAGCAACTATGGTATTGTAGCCTGTACCCAACATTCTACTCTAACTTTTGCCGATCGAAAATATAAGTTAATAATTTATTTCTTTAATATAATAAATTTGTAATTCAGAATTAAATCGGGCCATTAACACATTAAATAATAAAGCTCCACTTAACCCATCAAATAACTATTAGTGTGCGATAAATTATAATACCAATTCTCAAGTAAATAAAAAAATTACCAAAAAACATTAAGCAGTATTGTCTAAGTCATGGACAATAAAAAATGTTAAAGAAGCATTTTTTGTATTATTATATTTCATGTATTGTAATATTTTATTAATGATTAGATGAAGGACGTATATTTACATAGATAGATTGTTTGCATAATTATTTAAAAATCCCATCAAATAAAAGATTGCCCTCTTTCACATAATAAAAATAATTCCTAACGCAAGCAAACTATTACAGATATGTTAATTGCTTCATATTAAAATACTTGTGTATATGTATTACTATCAAAACAATATCATATTACGTTGCTTTACATTTATCATCTAATTTCATACTAATATGCTTCATGAATTTAGACTTAAGTAATACAGAATTGCCAAGTATGGCAACTTGAAATTTTTGCCATCATCGAGCCAAGCAGGAAATTATGGCACATAAGCTCAATTTTGTTCATGGTCCCTCGAACCATGAAAAAAATCATCGAACCTTCGAACAAAAAATTAAACTAAAATTTAAATAAAAGATTTAAATTTTAAATAAAACGAATTAAAACATAAAAAGTTTTAAATTCTAAATAAATTAAATTGACTTAAAATAAAAGTAATTAAATTCTTAGAAGGTATTGCTGGTAGTTTGATTTGATAACATCTGCTATTCCACTGTCAAGTAGTCAAAAAGTGCCAAGTACTTGAGTCATTCACGTACTTGAGTTAACATAAATTTTTTGCCATCATTTGAATGAACATAAGTAACAAGAATAATATTTAAAATTACTTTGAGATAACTATTAATAAACTGGTTAATAAATATGAATATAATTAAACTTACATTTGTGCTGCAGACATCACGTACACTATAACTTAGGTTAATTTTTAATTACAAGAAGTTCAACAATGAACTGGCCGTTGCGCAACAAAAACTCTACAAAACCATTGAGTTGACTGCAAATTACTTGCTAATAGCTGCTGTAGCTATTGCTATTTTGTCCTCTTCTAATTCTTGCCCTTAAAGTCAATAGCAACTATGGTATTGTAGCCTGTACCCAACATTCTACTCTAACTTTTGCCGATCGAAAATATAAGTTAATAATTTATTTCTTTAATATAATAAATTTGTAATTCAGAATTAAATCGGGCCATTAACACATTAAATAATAAAGCTCCACTTAACCCATCAAATAACTATTAGTGTGCGATAAATTATAATACCAATTCTCAAGTAAATAAAAAAATTACCAAAAAACATTAAGCAGTATTGTCTAAGTCATGGACAATAAAAAATGTTAAAGAAGCATTTTTTGTATTATTATATTTCATGTATTGTAATATTTTATTAATGATTAGATGAAGGACGTATATTTACATAGATAGATTGTTTGCATAATTATTTAAAAATCCCATCAAATAAAAGATTGCCCTCTTTCACATAATAAAAATAATTCCTAACGCAAGCAAACTATTACAGATATGTTAATTGCTTCATATTAAAATACTTGTGTATATGTATTACTATCAAAACAATATCATATTACGTTGCTTTACATTTATCATCTAATTTCATACTAATATGCTTCATGAATTTAGACTTAAGTAATACAGAATTGCCAAGTATGGCAACTTGAAATTTTTGCCATCATCGAGCCAAGCAGGAAATTATGGCACATAAGCTCAATTTTGTTCATGGTCCCTCGAACCATGAAAAAAATCATCGAACCTTCGAACAAAAAATTAAACTAAAATTTAAATAAAAGATTTAAATTTTAAATAAAGAATTAAAACATAAATGACAGATAAATTAAATTGAATTTAAATAAAAGTAATTTAATTCAATAAAAGGGATACGTTAACTTAGAAGGTACTGCTGGTAGTTTGACTTGATAACACCTGATATTCTAGTGTTAGGTAAAAGTGCCAAGTACTTGAGTCATTCAGTACGGCAACATAAAATTTTTGCCATCATCGAGCCAAGCAAGTAATTGTAGCAACAATAAGCTCATTCTTGTACAAGTACAATAGTATATAAGTTTTACATTTGTATAAACATCAGCGACACGAATAAAATAAAAAATTACTTTGTTTGAGATTTTCAAACTGGTCAAAAATATGAATAGAATTAAACTTACATTTGTGCTGCAGACATCACGTACACTATAATTTAGGTTCATTTTTAATTACAAGAAAAAATGGTTTGAGAAAATGATGGGTGAGGGTAAAGTAGTAAATGAGATTATGGAAAGGATAAAAGATGTGGAAAAGCAAGAGAGAGAGAGAGAGGGGGTGAGGGGGCGGAGGAAAGAAAAAGAGGAAGTAGATATAACGATAAGTATAAGTGGATTAGTGGTAAAGAAGGTATGGCAAGTTATCTGAAATCAGTTTTATGCATGGGAGAGAAAAGAATGATTGCTAGGTTTAGATGTGGGAATGAGGAGGGGGTTAATAAATACTGGATGAAAGTGCAGGAGCAAAATGGATGCACTGGATGAATGAGTGTGGGGATAGAATGGAGTGAGAAAAAAAAGGAGTGGAGGAAAATTGGAGGGTTAGTTTTGGAGGTTTAGGGATAGGGGACGGAGAAGGAATGGGGAGGTTAGGGGGATAATGTGATAGTTGTCTTCCCTTTAGAAAGAAAATTAAAAAATCATACTTTCAAATTTTTAATACTTTAAAAAAACTGGGGTTGACAGCTTGCAAGTGATATAATTAATTTTGAAATAGTAGTTGTCAATGTGTGTCCTTTGAGCACAATTTCTGGATGTCCTTATCATTTAAATTAGTCCTTCTGGATAAAACTCAATAAATTGGCATTGTTATCGAATATAAAGAAATTAAGAAAGTAAGAAAGACGTATAGAATGTGTGCCATATTGTCATTTATATCAAAGATTGTTATCGGCTAAACAGCCTCAAATGTAAAAAGACAATTGAATAAAACAATTAAATAAACTACAATTAAAAATTCTACGAAGTCCATGTGCCCGGATTTCCTTTGTTATCTCTTCGGTTTAATAAAGGATTTGGATTTGGAGATACATAAGCCACCTGCATTTTGGCGAGTTAAATTCAATCCAAAAAAAGTCTTTACTGTCAAAAGAATCAAAATCGTTCATGGTTCATGTTTTAAGAATTCGTTGCAAAATTTTCAAACATTGATACACATATATACGCCGGCCAAATAAAATTACGTATGTATGTATATTCTAGTTAAACAAAGATTTATTTTATTGCTTAACGTTTTTGAGCAGATGTTTTGTTAAGATAAAGTTACACATAGGTGTAGCGAATTTTGTTATTTACTTGAAAAAAGAGTTACGAGTTTTGAGCTCCTGTCCATGTAAAGTTACCACCACTTTACCAGATGTAGGTACACCAAGATTATGTACACTTCATATACACCAGCGATTCGATATAAAAGGTCCCCATAGTTCAGCACGAACCAGAAGCATTTTGGGTTTTGTGGCAGTTACTATCAAGCGAGCAAAGTCGCATGTCTTGACTAACAAACCAGTCTTTAAAATGATCAAATCCAACTTTTAACAGCGAGCATATTCGCAGTATTAAGAACGGTTAGTTCAAGTAAGCACCAGTAACAAGTAACAAGCTTATTTGATTTAAATTTAAATAAGCAACCAACCATGCATCACGCTACACATCAAACAAAACACCACTATTTCTCAGCAGAATCTTTCGATTCTCATAGCACTCATTTTCTTCAATATCTTCATTTTCGTATTTACAAATTTTCCAATTTTCTCCACAGCCACTAATCGTATTTTCTCAGATGTCAGAAGGCAGATGTTAATGAAGCTAATGGAGAAGCCACAAGAAACGTTACTTAAACGAATCAACCTTATCCATGTATCCGCATTATCCACGAAACAACCTCATCAACGAGTCAATGTCACCAACGGGTTGACATCGCCAAAACCAAACAACCAATTCATCTCCAACAACCAGGTCATCTCCATTCGCTCGACGATGGAATATCAACATCTCCGATTCACGTATAGGCTGGACAACTCCTCCATTCTCATCAACAGCGAACCCGCGCCATGTCAATTTAATCCGACTAATCACCGCCAAAGCATCCGATACTTTCAGAAGATGAGTTTTAACAAAATAACATATTATACCCAGTTTGCTAATATTTTTATCATTACTTTTTATAAATGGAGAGAAGACGTCGTAACTACTTTGCATTATATTTAAATTCAAATAAATATGTCAGTCATTTAACAAGCGCGATTCAAGCGTACTTATAAACAATAAAAACCGCTATTAAGGCAAGCACTAAAGTAGAAAAAAATTATGCTTCTTGCCCTAAATCACCTATAT